>BFEA01000166.1:2420709-2446301 GCA_003427395.1 Chara braunii | reverse complement strand
CTCTCTCTCTCTCTCTCTCTCTCTCTGTGTGTGTGTGTGTGTGTGTGTGTGTGTGTGCGTGTGTGTGTGTCTGTGTGGGTGTCTGCGTCTGTGTGTGGGTGTGGGTGTGCAGGAGGCAGCGGCATGTATGGGAGGAATGTGGGTGTTACAGCATGGCGACAGTGGTCGCAAAGCTTGGATGCATACAAAAACTGGCAAGGATAGCAGAGAGACAATCCGAGAGAAGATTCGATTTCATAGGTCTGGCACGCCTAGATCCATCCACTTGACCTTAGCTACAGCGTATCTAAGAATGCCATATGAGACGTCAGTGAAGATTCGACAAACCCACAGCCAGAAAACAATGAAGTAGAGAACCCACAATGCGGGAAGGAGGAGAGGGGGTGAAAAAAAGTGGATAAGAGGAGGAGGGAGCGAGATAAGAACCAGGGATGACTGAAGAGAGGAGTTATAAGCTGGCCCACATTGCAGGGAATCACCACAGCGTATGTTTGTAACGTGTTCAATCCTCAGGGTTGATCCTGTTACAGCCTTTGGCAAGCTCCACCAATGACAGAAATAGAGAAAAGCTCAGAAACGTGATTGATTCCAGTCTGGAAAAAACGAACAGTCTGAACTCGGTCACGTTTCTGACCTTTCTCCCATATATACCTTTCCCATGTGCACGCACACACACAGTGTCACACGAACAACATCAAAAGCGCATAGTGACATAGTTGAAATTTGAATCCCTGTCCTTCGCGAGAGCCTGCAAAATTGGAAGAAATAACTACAGCTGCAGCATACTTTTCGAAACTGATCGGCAATATGAATATAACATGCCCCCACTGAGCCAACAGGGTGTAGCTCAGTTGGTAAGGCACTAAAGTGGCACTCAGGAGGTCATGGGTTCAATTTCCATTGTCTTACCTTCAATGTAGGACAAGAACAGGGTAGCTGAGTCGGTAGAGCTCTGATGTTGCAACAGGGAGGCCATAGGTTCAATTCTTTTCAGCCCTCAACCTCTGTAGAGCAGGAGCAGTAGGTGCTAGATTGGCATCCTGCGTACTTGCTCCCCAGCCCAGCCTCATCAGTACAGATGAGGTGATGTACACGCATGGGATATCTATACATGGGATTGTTAGGGTAGAGTAACACCGTCATGGGGTACCTGTAGAGGGGACAGGGTGTCTCAGGGGGGTGAATGTGAGAGTGCCGTTCTGCAGAGGCATCATCATGGAGGGCAGTGATGTCCTTGGAGGGAGCAAGCACAGAGTAGGGGAGTGGTCCACCCTGAATTGCAAGGAGGCGGGTGGGGTTGCAGGCTCCACATCCAATACGCCATGGTGTGGGCCCCTGCCGCAGGGGTGGGAAGGAAGTTGTGACGGACCCGTTGGGATGGCGGTCCGTCAGGATCAACACGGAGGGTTGAGGAAGGAGGAGATGGAGATGGAGATGGAAGGGACAGCGCAGCTCCGACGCAGACTCAACACGCACATTCTCCGAAGAGTGCAAATGCAGAATGATCCAAGAAGCAGACTGCAGCTGGGGTATACCCCCAGCGGACTGACTGGACTGGACTGGACTGGCCTGGTACCAACAGTGGTACCGGGCACGACTGGACTAGACTCAAACAGTACACGGCCTGTATGGTCAGGCCACGGCCTGGTCCCACAGCCCGAACAGACAAATAGTCGAATAGGCCATGTCTGTAGGCCAGGGTAGATAGAGGCCCGCTGCATGATCCTCAAACTTAAAATAGATCGCAAGAGCCATAAACACGCTATCTGCAACAGCAGCGGAACTCTACAATAAAGAAAGCTGAGAAATCTAGGATGTGGAGCAAGCTTCATGCGAAGTCCATGCGATGCAGCCTAAGCTACATAATGTCAAATGAAAAGCAAATGTCTGGTATACACATCCTAACTAACAGCAGAAAATGAAATAAAGCATGATGCAATCCTAAAGTCCTGGAGGCAATGGCCTCAATGCTGAAAGGAAAAAGAGCAATATGTCACAAGTAATGTCATGTCACTGAACCACTTAAGAGTGGGATGGTCTCAGAGGGGGTGAATGCAGCCAGTCACACACGAATGTGGGATAGGTCATCAAGCTCAAGGTGGGAGAGTGGTAGCGAAACAAAACCAATGACCCTAACAGATAGACCATCAAGGCGGGTAATGCTCAACGAAAGGGTGACACCATGCAAGGTTGACCATGAAAAGGAGAGCATGGAATGGGGTGGAGATATGCCTAACTGAAGGCATGCAAAACCGATACTAGGGTGATGAGGGCAGTGGGTGAGGAAAGCATGCACACAACTCACCGACTGGGGGGGGGAGCTAGATCTGGGAGCAGGGAAGCCAAGATAATGCTACAGTCTCAATGCTTATGCGATACCAAGCGAGAGCCCAACTTAAAGAGACCCAACTAAATGAGAACCATCATGCGACACATGGAAGGGAATATATACGGTAGGGTGGTGGCGTGGAGTTGTCACGTCCAAAGTAGCTGAAGCCGAAAAGGTAGCTGAAGTCGTCGAAGTGGTCGATGATGTCGATGAAGTAGGAGTCGAGTCAATGTCGAAGTAGAGCCGCAAAACGCTGACTTCCTAAAAAAGTTCATGATGGAGTGTCTGGTGGTGTGAGTCAGTAGGGGGATAGTAGGTGATCAGAGTGTCAACCGTCGAGACGCCGAGGGCATCGACGAATGCGCTGTGGACGTGGACGCGCAGAGGCGTCGGTCTGCTTCTGAAGAACGGCCTCGAAGGGAGCAGGATCGTCTTCAGCCAGACGAGGAGGAGAAGGGTCAACAGGTTGAGTAGGAGCAGATGTCTCAGCACGACGAGAACGGTCATATGCACGCACCAACATCCGGGTGTGCTCCAAGTGCTTGAGGGGCTCCCAAGTAGCCTCCTCATCAAGATAGCCCTTCCAACGCACAAGGTACTCAATGTGTGGAGGGGTATCGCCGGTAACTCGGCGAGATACGATGTCGAAAACGACGAACTCCTCGTGACCGTCCACCATGATAGGTGGAGGGCGCCCATAAGGACGGTCGGCGAAGCGCTCAGACGGTTTGCGATAATGACGCAGCAAGGAGACATGGTAAACATCGTATACGCAAACCTGTCGAAGGTAATCAGGTAGCTTCACACGGAAGCTGACCGGACTAGCGGCAGTATCAGAACCGAGTCGAAACCAACGGCCTGAAGGATGCAGCATGGACCGAAGAAGTGACGCCAGAACTTGCGAAGCGTATCCGCTCCGAGTTGCAAGTGGCGTGCGTCGACGAGCACATCGTCACCGACTTTGAATGGATGATCCATTCGTGATCGGTTCGCTCGTGCGGTCATGCGAGTCTGGGAGTCGGTTAGACTCTCGTGTGCGTGCTTCATAATCGCCACCATGTGGGCGATCCAGTCGTCAAGCGCAGGACAACGAGTGTATGGGCACAACCGCGACGGTCCTAGAAAATCCGCGTGTACATGAGGGTGGTAGCCGAGGTCGCAATAGAATGGCGACATCACCGTGGTTGGCGAAACAACGTGGTTGTACGCAATCTCCGCGTGGGCTAAGTGTAAGTCCCACTGCTGGTCACCCCTAATAAATTTTTGGAGGATGCTACCGAGATTTTTATTGGTGATCTCAGTCTAACCATCCGTCTGAGGTTAGTAAGACGATGAGAAGCGGAGTTGGGATCCGTACACCTCATGTAGGCATTGCCAGAATGTGCTGGTAAAGCGCGGGTCACGGTTGGAGATGATTCTCTGAGGTAAGCCGTGATCTCTCACGACTCGGTCGAAGACGATGTCGGCGACCTCCCGAGCACTAATGTGATAGCGGCACGGGACAAAGCATGCACGCTTCATGAAGCGATCGACGACGACCAAGAAAGCATTATGACCGCGCTCGGTGAGGGGAAGAAGGGGACCAATGAATTCCATCGAGATGGACTGCCAACGACCCTTAGGTATGGGTAGGGGCTGAAGTAACCCATACGGAAGGTGGCTCGCACTGTTCATCTCCTGGCAGGTAGGACTATCCTAAATGTAGGCTTTGACGAAGTCCTTGAACTTCGGCCAGACGTATAGGCGGCAAATACGAGCCAGCGTCTTGTGGAAGCCCATGTGTTAGTTGCTTGGTCATGGAACTCTACTACAGCCTGGACGCGGAGTTGTCTAATGGAGGGAACGCAGATACGTAGTTCTAGCTGACCAGATTTGCCATGCCAGCACACAAGACCGTTCTCACCAAGTGAATATGAGGAAACGGTCTTGGCACTCCGCAGTGTCGCGTGAATGACGCGATAATCCACGCAGTGGCGATACTGAGTGCGATATGCGTCGATCACTGACTGATCAATAGTGGTGATGGAGATGGCAGCAAGATGGAGGGCTTTCTGCTTGTCATCAGAACGGCGCGACAAGGCATCAACAACGCGGTTCGTTTCACCCTTGATGGGCTGAGTGGTGAAGCTGAACTCGGATAAATCACGCCACCAGCCGCGTTGTCGCACTTTTCTAGTCACGACCACTTCGGACAACCAGAAAGCCAACAGGCTGTCATGCAGGGTTTTGTATGTGATTGCAATAAATAAAATAAATTAAATAATGCAAATCCCTTCCTATTGTGTGCGTTAAGCTTCGAGCGAGACCCTTCAATTGCGGTCTTCGCCGGTCCCCGGGCTTAGGAATCTTTTATTTTGATTCGGAGCAGAGAATCAAGCAAATAATAATTATAAAACCGTGGAGTGCTATGCATGCATCAATTATGTCAATCTGATTTTGAGAACTGTGACAGAATCATCCACATGAACAATCATCAAGCAAAACAATGCAAGAAGCAAGACCAACTGACTCGAGTAATGACAAAGTCAAATGAATGAGGAAAGAATGAGAAGTCTCATAATCGTCTCAAGAAGTACATATGGAAGAGAGCATGGCCAGCACCAATCAAGAGTCCTCACTCATCCCTCTAAACCTCATACTCAATCTCTCATTTTTGTTATCTGTCGTTTGGGCTTCTTGCCATGCCTCCGTACCCTCTAAGGTTGTGGCCTCTTAATGTAAAGTCACCCAAAGTTTGCTAGTTCCAAACACTTTCATCCAAGTCCCATGATACGGAAGTCAACCATGACACAAAACTCCTCCTATAGAGTGGGGAGATATGGTTGAGAGAAAATGCCCCTCCTGAGATGTGGAAACTCGGAGGGTTCAGTTGCTGCCTCGTAGTCGATCTCTGCAGGCGATATGTATCTCTTTGCCAAGTCCACCAGTCCACCCCAATAAGAGCCGTCAGGAAGATAGTAGGGGACTGGAGGTTTGGGATAGTCAGTGAAAAGCTTAGGACCAAAGTTATAGACTATCTTTGTGCTCCCCTGGAGTCTCTCGGCTTTCCATTCCACGAACCTGGCTGCCGCGGCCCAAACTGCATCGAAATGAGGGTATGTCTCGTTCCCCTTTTTCAGGAAGATCCGCAGATCGTTGACTGTACCCTCAGTGAACTCAGTGAGAACAACGAAGATAGATAAATCTTCACGCTTGAATCCATCAATCTTGACATACTTGTAGGGGAAGCTCTCCCTGGCAGCAATCAGGTTGAGCCTGTCAAGGACTGACTGGTCAACTGTGATGGGGTTGATCTCTCTCATATGTTTGGATAAATAGTTACTCCCTAAAAGAGGGAGAAGAGACTGTTTTTTATTGACAGGCGTCCGCTGCGGGTCGAATCAAACGTTGTCCACTGAATAGACGTCAATTGTTAATGGACTGGCGACCCCCTGGACGCTTGTTTGAGTGCTGCTTGAATGCCTTTTGAATGATGTTTCGGGTGCTGTTTCTGAACGTTGTTTCTGAATGTTGATTCTGAATACTGTTTTCTGAATGCTGATTCTGAATATTGTTTTCTGAACGCTGATTCTGATTCTGAACGTTGTTTTCTGAATGTTGATTCTGAATACTGTCACTTGAATGTTGATTCTGAATGTCGTTTCTTAATGCTGATCAGGAGACTGAATGATTATTGACCAAAAAACTGAGTAACTGCTGATCGGAAAACTGTTCGACTACTGATCAGAAAACGGTTCGACTGATGATCCGAAAACTGTTTGATCACTGATCAGAAAACTGATTGACTACTGTTCTGAAAGTTGATTGCTTGCTGTTCTGAAAACTGATTGACTGCTGTTCTGAAAGTTGCTTGCTTGCTGTTCTGGAAACCGATTGACTACTGTTCTTAAAACTGATTGCTTGTTGTTCTGAAAACTGATTGACGGTTGTCCGAGCACGCTCGTGCTCACTTGAGCTCTGCCTTGGCTTTCTCGAGAGTCTCTAGTGATGAGCCTGTGCTATGCAGTTTCCCACATTGTTCGTAGATGTAGAAAATGTATTCAATGAGCTTATGATGGTTTTCTGTCCTTTCCATGGCAATATCTCTCAGCAACTTCTTATGTTTTTTAATCTCACCCAGTATCTTATCCTCCCAACCTTCTGTTTCTGCCTGATATAAGGCACATGTCATAGACAGGGTGTTCTTGCTTCCCATGTCTTTTTCTCAGCCTTCCCCCTTTTCCCTTTTGGCTTGGGATTAGGAAGCACGTACGAGCGTTTCTCAAAACTTCTTTACCAGCTAAAAGTGTTAAGTGTCCTTAGATGCAACCCGTTTGGAAAGATGTTGAGGGGATTTCGAGTCCGACGACTTCCGGCCCAGGCTAACCTGTTGGTCTTACCACATAACTGAGTTCAGTTTCTGTGCACTCTGCGAAGTGCACCCCTGCAGTTCTCGCCACTCGAAAGGTCGTTTAGGCGCTCACTCCGTTCTGGACGTGGGTAACTCTGCTYCAGCCTARTACACTATGAAAATTTACAAGTGAACATTTCTCCCTATATCCCCACCGAARCTTTTCAAGACTCRTTATTGTCGGGAYAGTACAAGCAACTCCTYTCTCTRACATCACCTTTGTCTAGGGTCGAAAATACCTGCAACTGTTTGGTCTAGATCCGACAAGCTAGCAAYAATTAGGACCCTGAGAACATTGGGCTACCGAGCATGAACCCCRCCCTCACTCTCCWYGATAAGGCATCAAACGTAACYGATGYTTAWGCACAACACAKRTGAGTATTCAAAAGGYTAAAACCCCRTTCTCGCCAGGAGCGGGACTTCACCCAGCTCGTTCTCCGTTCTCTTTCAACAACCGGTCTCCTACACAGACCCTGTTCTCTTTAGGATACAAGGGTTTGACCAAGCGTCATTTCGCGTCCGTACACAACGAATGAGTTTCATTGTGCGACGTTTCTTGTTTGCGCGTCGCATGAGAATGCGTATATATATATATATATATATATATATATATATATATATATATATATATATATATATATATATATATATATATCTATACATATATCTATGAACCCACCGTTAGTATGACAGAGTTGGTGCATTACAATTTAATCACCATCAAATAGAAACTTTGCAAGAAGGTAGGCGATTCTTTTCAGCATTACTTTCTTTTTCCCCATCAACCAAATAAGGTGAAAACACCAACGAGTCTTTATCCCTTATGAAAACTCGGACTAAAGCAGTGAAAATTATCACCTGATTGAGTCAGACTTTTCCGATCATTGCTCTATGTTCTTATCAATTGCGGGTGACACCAGTTCGAGCAACTCATCAGTTGGGACACGCCTACTTACTGGGACAAAGAGTAGGGCAGAAGGGGAGTTTAGCAGAGGAGAACTCTAAGCTCAGCAGTAGCAAGCTCATTCGTTCACCCCYATTGCTCACCCATTACCACCCTGACAAACAACGATTATTCTCCCTTTCCTATCTGAGATAATCCCTGTTGATCATATCCATCACACGTGAGATACACACCTTTAATAACTTTAGACTTGCCAGGACAGGTAAGAAGATGTCTGACCGTTCACCACACATGAATACAGAGAGATAGCGAAAGGGACAACAGTAAACGCTACATTWAACACTTCTCAGAGAAACGACTATGAGTCYMAATGTACTAAGACGAAATTGGGTCGCATTCTAACGACTGACTGCACTCRTTCCGAAGTCTCCCCTTTCTCTCTCACGWCTCAGCAGAASGACAACAGCGCACACGATCAGRTAACATGGTCCTGTTMATGACCAAAGCAACCTCTCAAAATCAATCAAACTTTGACAGACGCCCGCGAAATTCTTGCACCCATYCGATCCWSTASACTCTTATCCGTTGGAAWCGACCATCGTAGTTAGCAYGYACCTTAGTCCTCGGTTCAGATTGACGTTTCTCATATGTTGTCACTTATCTCTTACACATGATCAAATGTAYGAAGTAGYCATGTTACCTCACAGTCGTTGCCACAWACGTAGTTATTCTGCTMATACTCACTGGACGRACGTTTCTCACTCGACCTAACAAAGGCTCGTCTGTAACTCGCACTTAGCACAATTGCCCATCTTCACCATCTTTACCAGTATCTACCACAAGGCTTGCTTACACAGTACCAAATCAAGACAAGGGTGGTTATCACGCATCCATTCTGAAAAGACATTGACGAATGAAGACTTGCGTACTCATGCTTCCAAAAAGGGTGGGGCAGAATCTCGAGACCANGGGTGGTTATCACGCATCCATTCTGAAAAGACATTGACGAATGAAGACTTGCGTACTCATGCTTCCAAAAAGGGTGGGGCAGAATCTCGAGACCATTGCTCAGTGCGCAACCGCTAGACTCTCGTCTCCCGCTGTACCACTATCACCCCATTGCATCCCACTAACCAAACCACGCACAAGAATAGCTATCGTCAACCAAAATTAAAGGGCACGACCCCCTCCTTTGGCACCTTCTCCTAGCGTAAGATGATTAGTGCAACATCGTGCCAAACCCTTTATAGGCTATGCAGGACACGCCTGCATTTCTTACTCTTCTAGAGCAACCTCGTTTCTTTTTGCGCGGCCTCTGCTCCGCTCGAATCATGCATGGGTCATCTGAAGCGCTCGCACAGACTTCTCCTCCACATACTCATCTCGAGAAGGGTATAGTGGGAGTCGCGATATCATCACAGATGGGCGCGATATCATCACAGATGGGCGCTTGCCTCAATCACGATGAAAATAGGGAGAAAGCAATGTCTGAGCATGTAGACTGAGAACCGGTATGCCACTAGCGGTTGCAATCACCAGACAACCTTCGCTGTGGAGGCGACCCGGTCGGCTTCTGCTAAAACTAACCTTCACACTCCCCTGATGGCGCTTACCTGCTCTGTTGTAGTTGCTTATTTTTCATTTAAAGACATGTCGACACTCATTAACCCTTGTACCTCGCTCTTCTCCCATCCTTGAACATAAATGTTACTCGTATCTCCCTCTTCTCTCACACACATCCTCTCTCCCTCAATCGTGGTTGCTCGCCCTTCCATCAACGATGACGTCAACCACATGGCAGTTCCTTTTCTTCGCGTCCACTCACACTTCTCGTCTAACAGCGCTGGTCTCTTCGTCACCTCAAGTTGACTTCCCGATTGCTCTCGCCAGGTTTCGCAGGCTAAAAAACTCAGATGCGAACGATGAGGCAACACTTGATGTCAACAGCACCTCACAAGTTCACATGCCCCTCTCTTAGACTCGCCTGCACGTGTTGACCTCTGAGCCCCTTCTCTCTCACGCCCCTCAGAACATCCACCTATCGCCCGCGTATGCACGCCTCTCTTAGGTTCAGTCCTGCCTATTACTCGCCTCCGCGCTCGATGGTCTAGCCTCTATCAGCCTTGCTCTGCCCTGGGCCGAACTGGCCTCGGGTCCGTCCTCTACCGACTCAGTTGGCGGGTGCTCTCTCCTCCACTGCTCCAACCCGTGCCAGGACTGGGTCAGGTCCTCGCTAGCTTCGGACTCCGCCTCTCAGTCCCGGTCCAGTTCTTGTTGCTCCCTCTCGGTCGTGCTCGTGGAGGTCTCCTCCTCATGGTAAGTAACGGTAACTCGCAACGTCGCGGTCAGCCCATCTCGTCGGCATCTTCGTCCCGCCCTGCTACGAGCCTCGGTGACCATACCCTGTATTTTTGCATCTTCCCTCATCTCTTGCTCGTTTCCCCCGTAGACATTGATTCTCAATCCAGCTTGCCCTTCACTCTTGCTATAACTCAGACAGACATCCACCGTAACTCCCTCTTCACGCATAGGCGCCCAACTTTAGTAAAACTTTAAGTGCCTTGGCCTATTGCCAAAAAGGCCATAGCTACGTGACATAGTCGCTAACCAGAAAACTCAGCTCAGTACTCAACGCAAGTGTAAGCAGACCCACTCACTTTTCCCAGGCCGACAACGTCAGCATAGAAGAATGGCCTACTCGCTGCTACCCGCTCACAGCCAAAGACTCATTTGTATCATCCTTTATAGGTTTGTCTCTCACTATGATCCCCACGTTTTTAAAGAAGAATTCAAATTGATATCCCCCAAACTCTTCACATTAATAGTTTTAACGCTTCCAAAATTAATAAAAACAAAGTAGAAATAAATAACTAAAAAAAAAAACGAACGACCGAAACTCAACGCTCGAAACACGGCAGAGCCTACTACGCAACTATCAGCCACTAACGCTCGTGATGTTACTACAGTCCGAAAACAGCGTCCCGTAACGGGATACGAGCAGACATTTTCCGCCTTTCAAAAATAGGGCGTTGGACTACTCCAGGTGGGTACCCGTGTCCGATGGCAAGGAGGGGGCTTATGACCTTCCACAGAGGGTGATAAGCCTCCTACCAATGAGGTCGCGGGTCGTCCCTCTTTTGGGGCCTTACCGCGTGACGCTCAACCAAACAGCTTTGGCACAGGCGACTTACAAGGGGTCGGGCCAGCCTAGGCCATCAGACAGTAGTCGTAGTCCAAAATTTTAACCATCGGCCTCCACTACGAAGTGACAGAGATCGGAAAAAAGAAAAGAAAGGGAAATCGCGTTTGAAAAAAAAAACGGTAGAATAATAATTATAATAATAATAATAGTAAAGAAAGGAACGAAAGACGTAACGACAAGATGACTAGTGACCGTCAGACTTCTCCGAATTAAGGTTGGCAGCTTAGTCGCACGGATTCAAACCCTAGATTTCTTTTCACTTTTTTTTTTTTTTTTTTTTCACATTCCAATTTCCCGACAGTGATCACCGCTCCAAGCATCCAACCCATAACCTGGTGAAAGGGTACTTGGTGCGCAGTAGAAAAGCCCATGCCAGACCCTCTATCTCAGCGTCCCAGGGCGAGCCAGGCGGCTACCACGACTACAGGCCGGTTGTGCTCTGCTGTACAGCAGGGCGCCGAGCCTCCATGGACCAAAGGAAAGCTCTGCGGCGCACCCTTTTGCCGAGGCAGGCACCAACAGGACAGGTCCACGTCAAGGTACGGCCCCGGGTACTAGAGATCATAGTTTGAGAACATACCTACATGCTGCGACGTCAGAGCAGGGGACCAACACCAAGCAGAGACTTGGTACGCAGAGGAGAGCCAGGACACCACGCCCTCCGACATAATACCAAACCCCCACCCAGCGTCCCCACTGGGTCGAAAAGCATTGCTTGACGAGTATAAAATAGCGCTTGACTTCAACATCTTCATTCATTCACCGTACTACAGCAGTTTGCAGTAGTTCGCATTAACCGTCAATTCTCTCGTTGTTACACTTTTCTTTTTTTCTCTTTTCCTCTCTTGTTGCAACTTCTTCCTTTTCTCTTTTTCTCCTCTTTGTCGTGCACGGGGTATTACTACGTGGACGACATCGTCTCTTTCCTTTTCACAGTTCTTTGTCGCGCATTCTCTTCTTCTCCTTTCCTTCTCAAGCAGTGTTCAATCCTGCACCATGCCTGAAACACGTAAGAGACAGGGAAGAGGAAGGGGTGGTAGAGGTGAGAAGGCGCGAGCCACCATCTCGCGCACGACGCGAATATAGTTCGGAGGAGGAAGAAGATGAGCCGCGAGGCTATGGTGCTCATTCGAGACTCTATCCTCGCCACTCATTTGCTACGTGGTATGAGAGAACTCCATCCCCGGACAGGATGGAGTACTTTCAAAATAAATTCGAAGCGCGCTACGGCGCGCCTAGTACTTCCTCTCCTCCCTACACTCCCAGAGCCCCCATCACTCCTAAGGCGAGCAGGGCCCAAGTGACTGTCCCCTCCGTTCCTTGCACTGCTCCCTCTACCTCTCATTCCAACAACTGCATTCTTTTCAGCATCTTCTTTCTTATTTTTCTGCTTCAGATCGAACTCATGGTAATTTTTTATATCCTGTATAGGCGTGACTTTTTCTCTGCTTTCTGAATCTGTTCCTCTTGAAAGCTTTCGGCTCACGCATCACTCATAGAGTCGTAGTGTCCCTGGCTTGAGAGTTTGAACACCTTGAGGCCGGGGATACAGGTTCCTCGTGAACCAGGCCGCTTGTCGGCCACCAAATAAATTTATGTTCTCATTTTCTCGATTGTTGTTGGTCCTGCCGTTTTGTTATTCTGAGGTTTGTTCTCATTCTGAACTTTACGGCAGGGAAAGATTACCTTAACTTTCGCCTCGGCTGAAAATTCGAAACATCGTCAGTCTGATACGAGTGCTTGGGACACTTGTCCAGTCTGCCATGCTGGGAGTAGGCCATACCAAACCCTTTTTCTGTTTTCTTGCCTGAGAAAGGTGTCTTCTCCTCTTGAGTAACTCAGGGGATACCAAACCCTGTTTTCTTTCTCTAGTCAAAGTGAGGCGTTTCCTCAACTTCTCAGATAAAAGGAAGAGGATACCAAACCCCTTTCCTTTTCTCTTGTCTGGGAACTTCAAATAAGTCTTTATATACATGCAAAACGGCGAGTCCCACAGACAACAAATATACCCCAGCAAGCAGACGCCCCGACCGTTATCAACCAAACAACAAACAAACAAAATAAAACCTAGAACAAAATACAATAATAACAAAATAAAATAACAAAATAATAAAACACAGCAAGACAATTCTTCACACCCAAGAGTCATTGATTGCCTTCATTTTGACCCACCACTGATCAGGAATGACAGACGTCCCGTCAGTCCGACATACCTCATTCGGCCCGCCTCAGACCAGGACTAATCAGACCATTTGTCTTGACAGCCCCTTTGACCTGCCTCCAGGTCAGGACCAGCATACCCACTATTCGAGTATGACACCCCTTTGACACTCTAGCCAGGACACCCAGACTATAGGGGGTCTGGTCACCCTATGGCAGTAGACGTTCCGTCAGTCAAACTGTCCCGAACCCGGATTTGACCACTTCGGTCGAGGACCGATTCACCCACCAGTTTTTGGCCAAGGGCGCTGGCTGCCCCGCCCAAATTTTTGAACGTAGGACCCGGTCTAACTACGATTCAAGGTTCTGGCAAACCTTATTGGATTGCATGCTCTAACTACAGTAGGGTTCCAACTGACCCTTTTCGACCTCACAGGCCAGACCCTAGAGTCTTAGCCTCAGTCAACTACGGAATTCGACACTCGCGCCGGGGACCTGCTGACCCCACCAAATTGCAACCTACTGCGGTAAGGCTCTGGCTGACCCCGACAATCAATCCATCCTTAGGTTAGAGAAGAAGATCCCAGGCACAGACAATCAGGCAAGCATATCATAACCCACAAGCAGACTGCCCATACCCTATAACAGGACATACATTTCTCAAGAGACGTCCCTTCAGTCTCAAGAGACACTGAACAACAACATGATAACCAACACCAAGCCCTTACCAGAGACCTCCCTTTAGCCTCAAGAAGGATGCTCAGTGATGGACCCAGAGAGGTCCCTTCCCTCAGCTGGGAATTTCTTTTCCAAGAGACGTCCCGTCAGTCCCGAGGAAGTACTGAAATGCTGATCTCAGAGAGGTCCCTTCCCTCATTGAAGGAAGACAGGCAACTTAGTCAAGAGACACGAAACCCCTCCACTGACAACTCTCAGTCAGGTAAAGCTGAACTTCTTTTATGCCTGTCCTCATCTAATTTTTTTTAGGTTAACAACCCAGTCAAGAGACACAAAGTCCTTCTGCTGACAACTCTTAATCAGGCAGAACTGAACTCCTTTATGCCCATCATGCTTCTCTCTTTTTCATAAGAATAATACTGATTATATTTCTTGATGTGCCACAACCATGAGTTTTCTGATCTTGACACTGCGTCAATGCTCACGAAAACTGTATCTCACAGTTATTTCCCCACTCTTAGGGACTTGACACTCATTACTCGACTGCAGCACTGCCTCAAAAATAAAGTCTTATTAACTTTGTTGCTTGCTGAAACATAAAATTAACTAACATGTAGAATAATTGAAATGTTGAATTGACCATGCACGAACGATCACAGTCCACTGAAAACTCAGTTTTGCTGTCTCATTGTCTTACAGTATTTTTCTCTCAGTTCTCTGGAACTGTTCTCTTACTTGGATGACTGACCTTTCTTTCCTCTCTTTGAGGTCACTATAGGGATCAAATCAGGGTCTTTGAAAATGAACTTACGGAATCTTGACCCCGATACCATGTCGTGAACCTTGGATCCATCCATCTCTGAAATCTCATAAACTTTGTCTTCTGCTTCTCTTGTGATTCTGTAAGGACCAAGCTATCTGGGTTCCAACATTTTAGTCCATTGTGTCTCAAGAGAACTGTCGAACAGAAGGACAACATCTCCAACTTCCAGTTTCTCTTTTCTTATATATCTTTTCTTGTTCCATCTCTCTTGATCTGATAATATGTTGGATGCCATTCTCTCTGCAACATCCATCACTGCCTGATCAACTTCTGATATTTGCCTCATTCTGATATGGAAGAGTTTTGAAATAGACTAGTCTCTGTCACTTTCTTCACTTGACCACGTCTTGACAATGTTCTCAATAGGTAATGTAGCATATCGGTCATACCACAGAGTAAATGGAGCATAGCCAGTAGTCCTCTTGAATGTGATGTTGTCAGCATATACAACAGTTTTCAATACTTTTGGCCAGTTACTAAGATTTCTTTCACACCACTTAGCCAACGAATCTTTCAAGGTCATGTGAGCTCTCTCGACAGGCGCATTCGTTGGAGGATGGTAAGTTGTCACATATCGAATTCTGACACCCAATCTGAGAGTAGTTCTCCTTACAATCTCATTTCTGAACTCTGATCCTCTGTCTGAGACAAACTCTCTGATAAAAGGATACCTGAGATAGACTTCCTCTGTCCAGTCAGCCACTTGGTCGACTGTCTTCCTTTTCAGAGTTTTTGCCTCAACATATTCAGATAAATTATATCTCATGTTCAGTATATATATCTCGTTCCACCCTTGCCTAATGGCATGGTGATGAGATCTAAATGAACTCTACTGCCTTACTCTACCAAAATAGTGGGAAATAAAGACTCAATCATTCGTGTGGTAAACCTCTTCTGACATAACACACATGATTTACGAAATTTGAAAATCATGTCTCTCATGTCAGGCCAGAAGTACAGTTTGACAATCTTAGAGTAGGTTGCCTCAATAGCCCTGTGGCCACCAGCAACCCCCTCATGTAGAGCAGCAATTATCTCTAATTGTCTCTCTTTACCGCAGACTACTCTTAGTGGTGGTAGTCCTTCCTTACGATCCACAAAGAGATGACCTCTTTTTAATCTGAACTTCTTCCTTGAATTTTTACAGTAATATTCCTTTAGCTGTTTTTTTTCCATCTTCTTACCAATCTCTTGATAACTTTCGTCATATTCTTCAGAAATGAAAAATATATCTTCCTCATTCTTTTCACCTCCTTCTTCTTCCTTTGAACCAGAGTTTTCCCCAATTTTATGAGCAGTCACTGTTGCTGCATTAACTTTAGCATACCAATGATTTGGCTCACCCTTTTCTTCTTTCCCAAGAATTGACTCATAAACATAAGCATTAGGGATCTCTCCCCAGCTATCTCTCTCTTCAGGCCACAAACTCCACTTGTAGGAGCGTGGTACTTCATAATCTTCATCATCCTTTTCATTCAGAAAGTTATCAACATAGGCAGATTCTTCAATCGTTCCGTTTACATCTTCTTCTTCTTCTTTTCTCCACTCAATCCGACTTAGGTCATCTGCTCTGTTCTTCTCAGTGAGAATCTTTTCCAACTTAAAATAAAAAATCCAAATGAAGGCAATCCACCTACTGAGCGTTGGATCTACCTGCTGATGTTTTTTTATGGCACCAATCACAGCAGATGCATCAGTCCTTAAGATGAATCTCCTCCCTAATACATAATGTCTGAAGCATCTAAGGCTATGGATGATTGTCAGCAACTCTTTTCTGAATTGAGTATAACCTCTTTCTGTAGAATTAAGAGTCCTACTCTCAAATCTCAGAGGCCTCTCCTTCCTATTTTCATCTTTTTGAATGAGCACATTACCCAGAGCAACTGGTCCTCCATCAGCCTCAATGATGAAAGACCTTCCTTCCTCATCATCATAAAATGACACTCCCAGCACGACACCACCATCTTTCAGTTTTTCCTGCAGAGTTTCTGCAGTGGCTTGTCTTTTATCATTCCATGCCAAATTTGCCCCTTGCCTTACCATCTCCCTCAGAGGCTCTGTAAAGGTAGCAAAATGAGGAATAAAAATCCTTTAGAATCCACGGACGTCCAAGAAGCTTCTGACATCTGTCATTCTCTTGAGTGGCAGAGGCCAGTTTAAGATCTTGTCTATCGTTTTGGGGTCAGGACTCCTACCCTTGAAGAACCATCTGAAGCCCAGGATGATTACTTGTGGCTGAAAGAGAAGGGACTTTGGTCCACTGACAGTCAAGTTATATTTTTGAAGTCTCTCTAGGACCATTTTCTCCTTCAGAGTGTTCTAAGACAAACTTCCTGACTCCGCCTGCGACCAAAGTCTCATCCCTTACTATGGGTCCTTTTACATGATTGTCATCAATATAGGGGTTGGTTATCTCAAGAGAAATATCTTGCATGACTTGGATCATATCCCTTTGAACCATTGCCACACCGTTAGTCCAACCCTGAGGTACCACGCACATCTGAATGAACCCTCTTAGCGTGTGCATGACAGTCATTGGTCGGCTAGTGGGGTTAATGGAAAACTGATCATAGTCAGAATACAAATCAACTAGGGAATAGATGCATCGACCAACAAAAGATTCAGAGAGGAGATCAGCATTAAGAAGACTATCTGCGTCACGTATCGTCACAGAGTTGAGCTTCTGAAGATTCTGTATCCATCTCAATCCACCCCCTGGTTTCCAAAAGCAAAACCAGTGGTTAGCATACGGTTCATCAGCAGGTTCAACAACCTTAGATGCAATCTTCTTGTCAAGATATTTTACAACCTCTGCTTCTTCCTTCAGGGCATACTTGATCGGCCTATCATTCCATGAAACATGATAAATTGTCCAGATGTTGGTCATCTTGATCATATCCACATCCAACCGCCCTCTCTCTTTATCATTAAACGAGAATGCACTTGAGAGTTTCTGACACATTTAGAAGATATATTATTTCTCTTTAGGCAAGATAAACTGATCCGAGCCTATCTTCATTGTGTCAAATCTGTCTTTGGTGACTTTATTCCCCAATTTTGCAGATTCTCTCAATGCTTTAATAATCTCCATATCCTTTTTCAATGCTACATGATAATCTTTTTCTATTAGGACTGCCACCGGGTTTCTCTTCACCCCCTTGGGCTTGTATTTTTTTTTTCACCCAGTGGTTATTTTTCTAAAAAAAGATGAGTCGATGCAAATTTTGGTTCCATCTTTCCACCTTTAGCAGTCTCTACAGCCTTCTTAAATGCTTCAATTTGTCCATCTTCATCCTCAAGATTACCAAGGGTTTTTATCATTTTCGAAACTTGATTGATACCCCATGAAATTTCTTCTTTTGCCTCTTATTTTCCTTCTTCTCTTAGTCTCCTAATCCTTTCAGTAGACTCTTCTCTTCTGATTGAATTAGCAGACAATTGATGCGTGAAATCACTTTTAGTGCAGACCATAAAGGTTTGCTCCTGAGAAGTCTCAGGATCTTGTAGGCCGATCCAAGATGACCTCTCATGACCGAAAAATTGGACCGCCTACATCCTATGCAAGAATGAAGTTCCCAAGATAGAGTCATGGTCTAGTTCCGACACTACAAAACCCAGCAATTCCACTGTCATGGTACCAACTTTGATAGGCAGGTTACCAATAAATCCTGCTACAAAAAGTTCTCCTGCAATATTACTCAATATATTTTTTGCATGTCTATCAATAGATAAATTACAAGCCTCCATTGTTATCCGTGAAATGAGTATCATTTCTGCCCCAAAGTCCACTAAGGTTATAATCGTCACTTGATTAATACGAATGGTCAGGTGTCCACATCCCATGGTTGCAAATCTAATCTTGCAACCTGACAGTGACTTGTTCACCTGACTGGAAAAAACTGATCCTAAGTAATTAACTTCTAATTTTTTCTTCTCAATCAACTTCTTCAGTTCCTCTTTCAGTTTGGGTGTTAGAGTCACTGTTTCCTTGAAGGACAGGGTCACTTCAGTCTCTTCCAGCATTTTAGTAATTACATCAGAAATCACTGTCCCATCTTCCAAGTCACTCTTGAGAAAAAAGTGTATTTTTCTTCCTTATTCATTCTTTCCATAGGGAAGTTTTGGTTCTGCGTCATCAAGAATATTAATCAATGACTCCTCAGTCTTCCTTCTTTTTTTTTTCCTCTATCATTTATGGCGTCATACGTGTTTGAAGGTTTTTCACTTCACCAAGCATGACACAGGGTTCCATGACAAGTTCTGGATGTAGATCACCATTAAATGACATCATGTTCACCAGAAAGCGAACCATTTCATTAGAAGGCATTTCTACTAATTCAGAAGGATTCTGAGAAGTAGAATTCCCTTCTAATGGAGACTCACTTGTAGAAGCCTCATCAGACTCACACTCTGTCAACGTTAAGGATTGCAGAGACAACTCAGTCGTGGTATGAGGGTCACTTGTTTCCTGTACTAGTTCATTAGGCAACTCATCAATGAGAAAATGAACACTCACATTAGCCTTTTTCTTATTCTTCGTCTTCATATTTTCATCATGTTTAAGAGCAAGAAGTCTCATACCTCATGGATGTCTGAGGTCCAACTTATTCCATGAACTATCACAGACATAGCCCATTGCATCCTTCTTTGCCACCCCACTCCTAACATCCTCCTCAAGAGGCCTGCAATATGTGGTAGTGTGACCCTCTTCACCACAATGGTAGGAGACAAAACTCTTCTTAGGACGATCATCATACTTCTTCTTTTCTCTGTTTCCTCTGTCGCCATTTTTTTCATTCTTTCTGGATCTAGAAGAATCTCTCTTCTTACCATAGCCTTCATCATCATCATCATCATCATCCTCTTCACTTTCAGCTTGCTTCTTTCCTTTGTCATTCATAGCATGGTTTGCAGGTTTTCCGAGCATAAAGTTAGCCATCACTTTTTGAATAATATTTGCGACACTCAAATTGTTTCCTCGGTTCATACCATTCTCAGTCTTCCAGTTCTTGGTCAAAGTACTGATCTGATCTAGTGACCATTGCTTATGAGAAACTGTAGGTAGAGTTCTTACAATTGCAACCATTTCGTCCCATCTGAAAGGATAGTGTTGAGCTTGATTGAGAACTGTCTGTCTTTGGGTGTCAGTAAAATTTGTCAAAAATACATGGCATCTCTGAGCTTCGTCCAAATAAGGAATTCTTCTTGTTGTTCGGATGAAGGTCTGAAGAAAAACATTGAAAGTGTCATACTTAGCTCTTCTGATGTTGAGTAAATCCTTCGTTGTAGTTTAAACCGAGTCCTTCTCAAATTCGTTTTTCATTCTCTCTTTGACCTCTTCTCATGTAGTGGTCATTCCATGAATTATTGAACAACCAATCTTGAATCAGTATCACAGTAAGATAGGAGGTGCTTAAGCCATCGCTTATTCTGTCCAACCATAACTGAGACCAAATAATTCATACTCGTCCAGGAAATCGTTTACTTGAGCTCCTCCGAAACAGGGAATTCTCTCATCTGGCCTCTTTACTCTTGCAATGTCTGATCCTCCTTTGATTGTGTTGACTCTCTCAACCAATTACCGTATAACCCCAACCAAAGTCTCCTCATTGGTCCCCGCAGATGAGCTAGGTCTTGACCAACCTTCCATCTTAACCATAGATTTTTTCGAACATTTTTTTCTCTTTTTCTTTCACTCTTATCCGCTCTTCTTCCTTGTTCTTCAATCTCTCACTCTTCTCGCAAGGGATACAGACTCGTTTCTCTCTTCTCTTGTTTGCTCTATCCCTTGAGAATTTTGTACATAAAGAGTATATGCAATGATAGACTGGGTAGTAATCAAAGGTAAAGCAATCCTTCTCAGTCTTCCGATGTAATATTCAATCAACTCTCTTTCATCATCCCTACCTAGTATTCTATTATACCCCTTTACAATACCCCGAATCATAAAATATCGAGTCAAGTCTATAATCTCATAATAAAATTGCATTGCTACAGCCCGCTGTCGATCCTTCTAGCAAGAGAGACTCGTTCCCTAAAGGAGTGGTATGATATTCTTTCAGCAGTTCCCACTTTCACCACCTTCAATAGATAATTAATCTCAGTCTGGTCAGTGACAATTCTCAGGGCAGAATCTTTCATCTGATCAAAGAATGGTTGCAAGAATTCAAGCTCAGCCAAGGTAGAGAGGTTTCTGTCAGAGATACGAAGAGTCCCTTCTACCTTGACTATTCTTCCTTCTTGTACAACCCCAAATGTTGGTTGCTCAATAGGACCAGACATTTCTTGATCATCATGATTATCATCAGGTGAGACGAATCTCAAAAGAGACCTGATCTGGACCCTTGAACTGATGCTCAAAATTATCTAGGAGTAGAGATTTTAACACTACTGTCAAATCACTCTCTCTTGCCTAACAAACAATGGCAATAACTTCCAGGAGAGACATCCAATCTCTTCTATCCTCAAAGTCATTAGTAGTTAAAAGATTAGGGAGCCTCTCAAATTGTCTTACTCCTTTCCCCTAGGTTACCTTTCTCTTTAACTTCTCAAGCCACTCTTTGGTTCTTATGAGACTAATATAAGCACCATTCTGACATTTCAGGTAATCATCTTCCTTTTCTAGGCATGCTGGTACATAAATTCTTACGTCTAGACTGCTAGTATTCAGGAATTTGACCACTGGAATGTGAAATATTATGGACCCTCTCACACAAGTCTCATATCTCAAGATCACAAAGGGATTGTCATACCCTGTCACCTCATAAAGTTTGTCCCTCACAGTAGTTATCCTAGCTACTGAGAGTTTTTTTTTCGGACTCTCTTCCCTTTTCATGCAAATTTTATCAAGGCATACTAATTGTCTCTTGGGAATGTAAGTCCCTCGACAGGTCGTGACGGTATTCCAACAAAAGGTCTGACATAGGTACTAAAAGAGAAGTTTTTTTCCTCTCGTTCTAATCTTCTTTTCTCATCATGCATAAGATCCGACGCTCGTTGCCAACACACACCTTTTCAGCATTCTTCAAATCTTTGTTTCGGCACATAAATCTCAACATCATACTTGTCAAGATCAATAAAATAACAGGTAAAAACATACAGACTATCCTGATCTCGCCCCGATTTCTTTATGGCCTCATACCTCACGATCTTATAAGGGATTATGGATCTGTTCGTTATAGAATTAAGGGAATTTAACAGTTTATCTGATTCAACCTTACTCAACCCTCCATGACCTCTTATCAGTCTAAGTCTAGGTTTCTCTCTTGAGGGTACAAAGCGTCGGCTCATTTAACTCTCTGGTCTCGTTTCACTTTCAAAACAAACTCAATCACTGCAGACCAATTATCTTTTGATAAATTTATGTCGGGCAAGGGAGGAGCTGGAAATCCCTCAAAGATAGTATATCGAGTAGATCCAGTGAAATTATTATTTTCCCTCTCAAATCTCTCTTTCTCTTTCAGTGCCACTTCTTCAGCAAATCTTCAACATCTCACATACACCGCTTCAACACTTCTCTCTTTTGGGACATAAATTCTCACATCATACACGTCCAGTTCTGTGAAATAGAATATCAGTATGTATAATCGTTCTTGTTCCCATCCGCTCTCGATTATCTCATATCTGGCAGTCTCATATGGGAACACCTCTTTCTTACTTGGAGTGTTCAGTGACTTTATGAGACACTCAACTTTCTCTTGACTTGGGTCTGAAACGCTACCAAATTTCAGCCTCCTCTGCCTGATTTTCTCTGCTGAAGTCTCGCCAGTTCTCATGACCACCGGTTCTTTTCTCCCACGTAAATACCATACTGATAATTGGCAACCAGTTAGTCACATCACAATAACTGTTAGTTTAACTGTTAGGTATAGGAGGGATTGGAACAGTCTTATACGTTACTGGCATCACTCCTCATTCCACTTTCTTCTTCTGCTTGATCGGATCTGCCTTTTCATGATAGATAAATTGAGTCACAATCTCCTATAGTCAATTAAAGTTTTCACCATCGTTGCTGCCTCCTTCTTTGACGTATGGGCCTATATCATAGATATCTCCCTCCAAGAAGTGAGTCAGTACTACGCAGATGGTCGAGCCAAGGGAGTGATAGCCCCAACAACCCTCATATCGATAAGAAAATATCCCATTGGATGTGAGTTTGGATAACTCTTCCAGTGCACTGTCGACCTGCATTTGTCTTGATCTGATTCGCTCTCTTTCTCTCAATTCCTTCAGTGTATTCGGGGGTAATAGAGCATACCTGATATCAAGCTCGATTCTCTCCAGTCAATAATATCAATCTTTTCTCCCGGTCCAGTGTGGTACCCCACACAAGGAAAGATAAGACTCAGTTAGCAAACTAGGCGTTTCAAGAGAATAATGACTCAAGAAAAAATAACAAAATCAGTCTAGAAATTTCTGAAATTGTCAGCAGTTTTCAAGGCCTAATCAAAGCTCAAAAGCGGCTTGTTGACCCAGGCTTGTTCCGGACACAAAAAATTTTCATGTCCCCGACAACGACGCCATTTTTGTCGCACTTTTTCTAGTCACGACCACTTCAGGCGACCAGAAAGCCAACAGACTGTCACGCAGGGTTTTGTATGTGATTGCAATAAATTAAATAATGCAAATCCCTTCCTGTTGTGTGCGTCCGGCTTCAAGCGAGACCCTTCAATTACGGTCTTCGTCGGTCCCCGGGCTTAGAAATCTTTTATTTTGATTCGGAACAGCAGAGAATCAAGCAAATAATAATAATAAAACCGTTGAGTGCTATGCATGCATTAATTATGTCAATCTGATTTTGAGAACTGTGACAGAATCATCCACATGAGCAATCATCAAGCAAAACAATGCAAGAAGCAAGACAAACTGACTCGAGTAATGACAAAGTCAAATGAACGAGGGAAGAATGAAAACTCTCATAATAGTCTCAGGAAGTACCTATGGAAGAGAGAATGGCCAGCACCAATCAAGAGTTCTCATTCATCCCTCTAAACCTCACACTCAATCTCTCATTTTTGTTGTCTGTCGTTTGGGCTTCTTGCCATGCCTCCGTACCCTCTGAGGTTGTGGCCTCTTAATGTAAGGTCACCTAAAGCCTGCTAGTTCCAAACACTTTCATCCAAGTCCTATGATACGGAAGTCAACCATGACACAAAACTTCTCCCATAGAGTAGGGAAATATGGCTGAGAGAAAATGCCCCTCATGAGATGTGGAAACTCAGAGGGTTCAGTCACTGCCTCATAGCCGATCTCTTCAGGCGATATGTATCTCTTGGCCAAGTCCACCAGTCCATCCCAATAAGAACCGTCTGTAAGATAGTAGGGGACCGGAGTTTTGGGATAGTCAGTGAACAGTTTAGGACCAAAGATATAGACTATCTTTGTGCTCCCCTGGAGTCTCTCGGCTTTCCATTGCACGAACCTGGCTGCCGCGACCCAAACTGCATCGAAATGAGGGTGTGTTTCGTTCCCCTTTCTCGGGAAGATCCGTAGATCGTCGACTGTACCCTCAGCGAACTCAGTGAGAACGACGAAGATAGACAGATCTTCACGCTTGAATCCATCAATCTTGACATACTTGTAGGGGAAGCTCTCCCTGACAGAAATCAGGTTGAGGCTGTCAAGGACCGACTGGTCAACTGTGATGGTTGATCTCTCTCATATGTTTCGATAAATAGTTACTCCCTGATAGAGGGAGAAAAAACTGTTTTTGATTGACAGGCGTTCGCTGTGGTTCGAATTAAACGTTGTCCACTGAATAAACGTCAATTGCTAATGGACTGGCGACCCTCTAGACGCTTGTTTAAGTGCTGCTTGAATGTCTTTTGAATGTTGTTTCGGGTGTTGTTTCTGAACGTTGTTTCTGAATGCTGATTCTGAATATTGTTTTCTGAATGCTGATTCTGAATAATGTTTTCTAAACGCTGATTCTGATTCTGAACGGTGTTTTCTGAATGCTGATTCTGAATGCTGATTCTGAATACTGTCACTTGAATGCTGATTCTGAATGCCATTTCTTACAATAATTTTTTTTTTCAGAATTAAGTAATCATTCTAGAGTAAATTATATTCTAAATTTTAAATTTTCATTCCATCTTAAAAAATGTCATTGCAATTTTAAAATTTTCCGTCTTACTTGAAAACTTTCATTCCAAGAATGGGGTATCCTTTCTTATTTGAACTGCATACTAGAGATGGAATGAAAATTTGAATGAGCTCATGAAATATTTTAATTGGAATGCCATTTTAAGTAAGGATTTCCGGTCATAAATAGGTTAATCCAATCTAAATTAGACGATATTTGTTGTAGTAGAATGAAAGTTTAATTAAAACATTTAATAAACTCGTTCAGACTTTCATTCCATCTTGAACAAATAGATGTAGTTGGAAGGGAAAACTCATATCTAGACGGGAACTTATCAAATTAAATTGAAAATTTTAGAATTGGACAAACATTGGAATGATAATTTATAAATATGAAGGATTTTTTTTTATGGAATGTTTTATCAACTTTCATTTCTCATAGGAACTTTTCTGTTGTAATGCTGATCAAGAAGCTGAATGATTGCTGACCAGAAAACAAAGTAACTGGTAATCGGAAAACTGTTTGACTACTGATCAGAAAACGGTTCGACTGCTGATCAGAAAACTGTTTGATCACTGATCAGAAAACTGATTGATTACTGTTCTGAAAGTTGATTGCTTGCTGTTCTGGAAACTGATTGACTACTGTTTTGAAAGTTGATTGCTTGCTGTTCTGGAAACTGATTGACTACCGTTCTGAAAACTGATCGCTTGCTGTTCTGAAAACTGATTGACGGTTGTCTGAGCACACTCGTGCTCATTTGAGCTCTATCTTGGCTTGCTCGAGAGTCTCTAGTGATGAGCCTGTGCTATGCAGTTTTCCACATGGTTCGTAGATGTAGAAAATGTATTCAATGAGCTTATGATGGTTTTCTGTCCTTTCCATGACAATCTCTCTCAGCAACTTTGCTCTGAACTTCTTTACCACCTAAAAGTGTTAAGTGTCCTTAGATGCAACCCGTTTGGAAAGATGTTGAGGGGATTTCGAGTCCGACGACTTCCGGCCCAGGCTAACCTGTTGGT
>BFEA01000166.1:2372381-2390801 GCA_003427395.1 Chara braunii | reverse complement strand
AAAAAAAAAAAAAGAAAAAAAAAAAAACAGGGAGAGAACGGCGAGAGAGAACAGCGGGAAGGAGAGAGAGAGAGAACGAGAGAGTAGAATCAACCCCTGCTGCTGGCAGGAGATCATCATTACTGCTGGCTCTCTACAAATCAAGCCTGTTGAGTGGTCCGTTTGCTCTTTGAAAATCGGACCTGTTCATTGGTCCGCTGGACATCTGATCGAGCCTGTTGATTTGGCTCGCTGGCTCTCAGCAAATCGAGTGTGTGGAATGAACTATTCCCTTTCTGTATCCTAGAGGCAAAACAGTCAACCCTCATGATCAGGCTCATTCTACATCTGACTCTGACCCCAGAAAAGGGGGAAGTACTCATTGAACAAAATTACACAAGAGAATTATGATTTGATAACGCTAGACTAAAGCGTTTCTGCGAGCAGGGGCAACAGATGATAATAAGTCCCAACACCCTGTCGGTCGCTGAGGACCTCTGAAGCGGGCGCGGCGAGTGACAGGCGCCGTAGCCCTTGGCTTCAGCGAGCAACAGGTAGCTCTCCCCGGGTTTCCTCACAACGTTATACTCGCACTACTCCGACAGGGTATGCCGGCACACTGTGAGCGATGAGAAGGTCACGGGGATGATACATCAGCGCGGCAGGGTATAACCATATTGAGCGTCTAATGGTGGTGGGGAGGCACAAAGCTGTTTAAGTCGAGGGTAGCCATGAGTGCGAAGGTGGTGAGACGAGATCGGGAAGGCGGAGATACCCTTCCTTTTATTAAAAAATCAGGCGAAAATAACACAATCAATTCAACAAAAAACACCATCCATAGCGATTGTGTTTTCAAAAAAAGTTAAGAATAACCCATTCACAGGTATCGGTATACTCGGTAGAATCCATTTCCATGTGGTAAGATTAAAGAGGGGAATACGACACTCATAACAAAGGGAATAGGAAGGAGAGAAATAAGTCGGGAGGGGGGGTATGTGTGTGTTGCATGAGCTGTGTATGAGTGCGACACGCCAAACTCGCACTACTCCGACCGTGATGTCGGCATATTGCGAGCGGTGGGCAGGTTGTGGGGTCGATACAACAGTGCCGCAGGGTATAACCATTTCGAGTGTCCAATGGTGGTGGGGGAGCATAAAGTTGTCTGAGTCTAGGGTAGCTATGAGTGTGCCGGGAAGACGGAGCTACCCTTCCTTTTTTTGAAAAATTCACGTAAAAACAAGATACTCAATTCAGTAAAAAGCATCATCCATAGCGATCGCGTTCTCAACAAATTGGGAATAGTCCGTTAGCAGAATCCATTTTCATGTGATAAGATTAAATAGGGGAATACGATACTCATAAAAAGGTGGGCAATAGGAAGGAGAGAAATAAGTCGGGATGACCCCCCCCCTTTTTTGGTAGAGAGGGAGCGAGAAGATTCACACGACCATGTGAAACTTAAGAGGACAAAGTACGCATGCATCGAGGGGGATGACACGATGAAATCCTAAAAATCCACACTCCCATTGATAGAAGACCGATCGTTATTACAAAAAAGAAACGGTACGTATCCTTACTCGAAAAAAGTGATACACGCCAAAACAACCTCATCGTGCTCATAGTTCCAATGAAGGGTAAAGAGAACGGGGGGAATGAAGACGGGGAGAATGAAATAAAGGAGGGGAAAGGGAGAAGAGGGGGAAGAAGAAGAATCCTGCTTCAACTGTATCCTCCAGATCCGATGTGCTTCTGTACTCCGCACGGATCATCTCGCCGAATTTGCAGGAAGGGCGTGGCAAGTCCCTAAAGCGCTTTTCTGCCCCATGCCACGTGGGGCGTCGTCAGAGGGAGGGACAACTTCCATGGTCTTTGGAAGGCGGAGAGGAAGGGGGAGGTGTGCGAGGGGGGGTTCGACGAGACAGGGTTGTTGGATGACTCCTTGGGTGGGGAGGGAAAATCGGAGGATGGGAGGAGGGGGTTTGAGGGGGTGAAAAAATATGCGGAGGGGAGTAGGGAAGGGAATAGATTAAGAACGGAAAGGAAAGGAAGGAAAGAAAAGCTAAAAAAAATAAAAAAACACACGGCGAGTTCCTCGCTGCCGTCCCTCACTCCATAGTGCCGCACTGCTCGCTGCTCGCAATTACTTCTCCTGCTTAACTGCGCATCCCACGATTAGCGCCGGGCTGAAAAAATAGGCAACAGCAGCTCGTAAGGAAGAGTGTGGCGAAACAGATGGTACTCCCTATCAATATAGCGAAGCGCCTGGAAGGTAGGCTGAGAAAGACCGGCTCAGAAAGGTACGCGACAAAGAGTGTGATGGCTATGGCAAGATTTGCCAGCAGGGCCAGTAGAAGGAGAAGGGCTACGGCTGTGTTCAGGGCAGGAGTGGAGGGGCAAGGGCTGGTCGGGAAGAGGTCAGCGGGGCAGGAAGCGTCGGTCTCCATGACGCTTGGCCGGTGCACGTCTAGGCACAAGGTCGCGTGAGAGTGTCCTCTGGCGATAGTGTTACCACTTCCTCCATGTCCCGTTGCTCCTCTCCCAGGTCCCATTCCACAAAGAAGTCCATGTCGTTCGCTCCTCCCAAGCCCCTTCCGCAGCGCAGAAATTGGAAGGCGTCGTGCCCAACCCGCTTGTCAGAAGCAATTTTCGCCCGATGGTCCGATCAATAGTGCCTCTCTCGCCCTATACTAATATAGTCGTAGCGCATCCCCAGGAATAACATCCTTCGGTTAGAAGCCACCATTCTCGTTCTCTCGTTTGATGTAGTAATCCTACGGTATAAAAAAAGAGAAAAAAAAAGAAAAAGAAAAGAAAAAAAGAAAAAAAGAGAAAAAGAGAAAAAAAGGAAAACGAAAAGTCAAAATAGGAAGGGCAAATAGGCCGACTCTGTCCAAGGGCTCAATCTATCCCCAAGTGCCCCTAAGTCGCGTGTCCTGGCTATAGTCTGGGAGCTAGCCACTCCCATAGTACGTTCCCTACTGATTAAATCGTGCGGGGGGACCTCCCTACCATTCAGGTTGCTAGCGAGCAGAAATTCAAGCATCACCCCCATTTGCTTATTATTATTCACAACTCCCTCATAGTGAAAAAAGAAGGAGAAAAGAAAAAGGGAAAAAAAGAAAAAAAAAAAGGGAAGAACAAAAATTTAGAAGAAAAGAAAGGAAAAGAAAGGACAAGAAAAGCAAAGCAAAGAAAAGAAAAGAAAAGAAAAACGAGGGGGAAAAAGAGGAGGAAAAAAAAAGAGAAAAAAAGGAAAGAAAAAAAGGAAAAAAAAAAAAGGGAAAAAAAAAAAGAAAGGAAAGGAAAAAAGAAAAGGGAAAAAGGAAAAAGAAGAAAAAAAGGGAAAAAAAAGAAAAAAAAAGGGAAAAAAAGAAAAAGAAAAAAATGAACTGGTCACGAGTTCCCCCAGTCCTTGTAGGATTAGTCGTCCTTCTTCTGATTGGTCGCTCCTTCTCCTGGCATATCCCCATCCCTGTATGCATGTGTGTGTGTGTGTGTGTGTGTGTTTGTGTCCCACCCCGTTCCCTCCGGGGGATGACTGGGTCCGAGGGGATGGTAGTCCGGAGACCAACCGGCCCTCTCGGCCTAGTTGTCCCTCGGACACCATACACGCATACACCTTCCTCCACACACACGAACACAGACACAAACATACGCAAACACACACTAATACTTGAAGAAATATATATCACACCAAATTGGGGAGCATGCCAATCCCATAGGGCTACCCCTCACCTGCCTCCACACGTGGTCTCCCATGCGTAGCACGCTGTTCGCAATGCACCATTCTATGAGCCAATATATATCCTCCTCTTTGAATAGTAATGAGCCCAATTCCTCCGGCTGTCCAGCATCTGTCCACGAGGGCCAAAAGGCACCATCTGCGCCTACCCTGATTCGTATAGCATGGCTCGAACTCCTCTCTCGCCGGACCCGCATTGCACACTGTATGAAGAATTTGACAGCCGCAGGGAGACTGTCCTCCGAATCATCTGTGGGGTTCATCTCGAAGCACCTGGCGATATCGGCAATGAAGACAGAGTAGACCTCAGATGGGAGATTCGCGCAGTACTCACCCCCCGAGGCAATAGCCCACCATAGGTTAGGCTTGACCCCATGCAGCTCCAAAACTTCCAGGCTCCTCTCCTGACAGAACGCGTGCACTAAGGGGGGAAGGAAGCGCAAAAGGCAAGCGCAAAGTTTCGCCACAGGGGAGATGATCGTGTTGGCCGTGTTCGTAATCCACCGGAACGAGCCCTTGTGTGCCTTGAACACCGTCATGAGATACGGGAGCGCCGCAGGGGCTGTGGGGAGTGCAGGCATAGCAGAAAACTCTCCTCGTATTCGCACAATGACAGTATCAGGGGGAGCGGCGATGCTTGCGAATTCAGGGCCCGACAATCTATGAAAGGCCAACTTTCGTATGAAATTATTGCATACGAAAGCCGGAGTGCTTGGAGCCTCGTCCATCGGACATATGAGAAAGCGGCCCGTTATGAACTTTATCTCCCGCTTGACGGCTAGGTGTTCAAAAGGTTCCGCGGCCACGTATCTTTGCACTTCATGGTACTTCGTCATATTCTCCTTCCCCTTCTTCAAGATGATTCTTCGTAAAAACGATTGTGTGGAGGCCGTGAGCTCGCGCAGCTCCATTATCGATTCAAAGAGTGCGCCAAGAAAGGAGTCCAATTCGCTCAACGCCTCGTCCACGTCCAGTGTCATGCAGGGGATGTGGTTGAGACCAGAATTGACTATGCCTTGGAGAAGAGGATTGTTCGTGATCAACGAATCCAGGGTGATGACGTGCGTACACCCTTCGTTCTGGAGCAACTCGATGGAGGTGTTGCTGCGCATGTCCTGGTACCTTCGCGATCTACACGGACATTGCTCTGGATCATAGCTCTCCATCCACAGTGTGACGTCAAATCTGCAAAACACCTCCGCAGGTCTGCACAACCTAGAAGCAATTGCGCAGTTGTAGGTTCATCCGATCCTAGTACGCTCCAGCCAGGTCGTCGTCTCATCTCCGAGCACCCTCGTCAGGACTTCATTTATCATTCTCCTGATAGCTAGTGGTTCCATCACTCGGCTGGTACACCTTACATGTAGGAAGTTATCACACTCCGGCCTCTGCCTACTCCAAGACCTCCTGTCGCTTGGTAGGGTGATCAGCTGCCCTGGGGCGCTGATGTAGCCTTTTGGATCTTGCGCCCGGAATGTCACAAGAACAGGACATGGAGTGCGTCAGGTGTGACGAAAAAGAGGCCAGAAGAAGGAGGGGAGTGAAATAACGAAAGGGAGGAAAATAAGAACAGTAAAACAAAATCGGAAGAGAAGTTTTTTTTGAAGAAAGGACAAAAAAAAAAAAAAAAAAAAAAAAAAAAAAAAAAAAAAAAAAAAAAAAAAAAAAAAAAAAAAAAAAAAAAAAAAAAAAAAAAAGAGAAAAGAAAAAAAGTCACCCATCTTCATCAGATTGGGTTAATTATGCTCGCGCAGGGCGTTTCCCATAGGAGACAGTACCAGCACCCCTTCCACCCCTTTTACCCACGTTCTTTGTCTTTTTTCTTCCGTTGTGGGTCAGTGCCGATTGTGCGGAAGCCTCCGGGGAGAGGAGGATGACCGGAGGAGGGGTGAGACCCCTAATTACCACGAATGGTTGCGCAGGAGGGGGAAGGGGGGAGGGGGGTATCGAGGATTTCGTCGTCCGAGACGAAGCGGCGATGTGCGTCCCGCATAGGTGAGTCATGTCTCCCGTCCGCCTGGCATCCCTGGCCACTGTAGTCGGTTGTAGATGGAGGGGACTGGGAAGAGGAGGAGGAGGGGGAGGAGGAAGCAGAGGCAGCAACAGGAGGGGACTGGTCATGAGGCGGAGGGGGAGGACGAGGGGGAGGGGGAGAGGGAGGAGAAGAAGCAGCGAGAGGTGGGACATTGGTCACGGGCGAAATCCTACGGAAGTTAAGAGTCGCCTGACCCGGTATCTGCACATCCTTGCCCCTTTTCCGTGCCGCAGCTCGTGGGGAACTAAGTGGGATCCTTGTTGGTCTCTCGGGGATCCGCGTGGGGAGCATCACCCGCGCAAGTATTGCGGGTATCGGATAGCTCTAAAGGCGATCTTCTTTTAGAACGCCTTCCGCGTTCAGCGTGGCGTCGCCATCAAGTTCCTTGACGTAACCCATTATCATGTCCCTGAGGAAGTGAAAGCTGATGGCAGCAAGCACCCCATCTCTCCACGTGGTCCTTGGGTAGTGGATAAGCATCGAAGTTCTAACCTTCATCGAGGACATGTCCGGAAAAAGAATGTCTGGATGTGCTAACAAGATCCATATGACGTAATCGAACCATAGTGGGGTATCCCCGCAGTCTCTGTTCTTCTCTTTCTTGCATTTACACTTAAGGTAGGGTCTGTCCACGTTCCATACCTTTCTTAAGCTCCTGAGATCAGGTTTGTCCTACTGCCTAATGCCCTTCTGCCACATCCCCGAGCCTGTTTCCCTGCACTTATCCGGGTCTAATGCGCGTTGTCGAGCGCATCGGTCCGGCACAGCACAGGGCAGCGCGGGACTCCCCGGCTGCGTCACGCAGGAGTTGGTCTTTAATCCTTGTCGCGAATATATATGGAGTTTCCGCAAGCTGTTCCGGCCGAGTGCGCCAGCCATACCTCTCGCGAGCCCCTACGACAGGGTAGGGCCTACGCGAGGCACGACTTACCTCCACCTTATGGGAGTTGTCACCTCCCTTCGGTGGGCGTATCCCCGCCAAGCTGCCAGTCCACAGTACGAAAGCTAATCAGCTGCAATCGAAGAGGTGGACCAGCCGAGGGCGTTTCTCGTTCGCTGTATCATAGGGGGTCAACAGAAAAATTCCCACGAGAAATGAAAGTTGAAAAAACATTCCATAAAAAAAAAATCCTTCATGTTTATAAATTATCATTCCAAAGTTCGTCCAATTCTAAAATTTCCAGTTTTATTTGATAAGTTCCCGTCTAAAAATGAGTTTTCCCTTCCAACTACATCTATTTGTTCAAGATGTAATGAAAGTCTGGATGAGTTTATGAAATTTTTTAATTGAATTTTTATTCTACTACAACAAATATCTTCTAATTTAGATTGGATTAACCTATTTGTGACTGAAAATCCTTACTTAGAATGACAGTCCAATTAAAATATTTCATGAACTCATCCAGACTTTCATTCCATCTCTAGCATGCAGTCCAAATAAGAAGGATACCCTATTTTTGGAATGAAAGTTTGGAAGTAAGATGAAAATTTTAAAATTGGAATGACATTTTTTAAGATGGAATGAAAATTTAAAATTTAGATTGTAATTTTATAATAGAATGATTATTTAATTATGGGAATTTTTTTCGTTGGTACGCACGGTAATACGCCTTTATCGGACCCGCATGTGAACCGACGCACTGGGGAGGTTGAAGTCCCAAGCGAGGCCCGTCCTCGGTCGACTAGGACGTATCCCACTCACCACGCTCACACCACTCTACAAACACAAAAATAAAACACACACATAAAAACAACGCACACAACCAACAACGCGACAACACTCCTAGTCCCTTCAGTAGTCATCCCATAACTCTCTGATGGGGAAATCGGATAGGCGTCACGCGCGAGACTTAGTATAAAACCTCGCGGATGCAGGGCCTACTCATATCGACTAGCAATGCAAGCGTACGCAAGTGGTCGCGGTGATGGCGTACTATGTAGTACCCATACTCACGCGATCCTCGTTAATCTCGAGGGTCGAGTTCGACACTCAAGTGTCGGATGACACGCGCCTTGAGGGTTAATCTCTCGACGCTGGACAACCGCCAAGTGCGGTTGAGAACCACACGCTCTTCTGCACCCTGTGGAGAGTGGGTGGTACACAGGTTCATACATGTGGTGGCAATCGTCTCTTATTGCCATGGAGACAAGCTCCATCATCTAGGGTCTGGAGGTAAGTCAAGGGGTTTGACTTTGACAGCTGTCACAGACTACAACGTCCAACCATGAAACTCTAAAAAACAAAGGATAACAGGGGATCCCCCCCTCCTCTCAAACGCACGATCTGTTTAACCCTTACGCGTGGTCCCAGTAGACCGCGCGAAAACACTCAAGACATATATATATCATATAAGTATAGAGGGTTATTAATATAGGACGATCACTTCTCACAGTCACAATGAGTCTCCTCTCAGCCATATATATGTGTATGTGAGCGCAGACAGTCAATTCCAAAGTCCGAATCACCAAACATACCTGCAATCACATCATAGATTCAACCAAAAAGTTAATGCAGTGCACGAGGTCAACTTCAATCATTCTCTACACTCACACCCCTTGCTTTTAGTCATACAAACCTCACTTTTGTGCAACTCCTCAAAATAAAATACTCAGTATTTTTCTTTAAATGACCATTCAAAATAAAGTCCGGGTGAAAACACAACAAAACAATTCAAATCACGAGGCTAAAGCTTTTAGGTTCAGTGGCAGGAGTGAATTGGAGTTGAATCGTAAACCGACGAATCGGCAACCCACCTGTTATTAGTGATAACAGAAAATGATCCTCATAGGATCAAAGCTGAAACTATCCAAAATCCTGAATCAATCGATCAAGAAGACCTGTGACACAAGACAGACCAATCCCAAGCTAAGTCTATAAGTTCATGGAGAATAATCTTCATATCACGATCTCACTCAAATCATCCTATTTAACTAAGCCTAATCCTACCTCTAAGCAAATGCCAAAGAAAATGAGACTTCCCAGATTTTTACTAAGCCATAGAAAATTAGACTTCCCAAAAACTCCCCTATACAGAGTGGATTGTTAAAATTGTCATCTGTCAAAATATAATCTAACTCCTTCAAACTAAGAAAATTTCGGCAGCGCTTCCCGTAGGAAAAATGTCTTTTCAGAATTTATATCAATCCGAATATGAAAACAGAAATAGTCTTCGACTTTCCAAAGTCGAATTTTGTCTAACTCCCTAAATTAGCAAAAAATTGGGCAGCACTCCCTTTAGAAAATGAGAATTCCCAGATTTTTACCAAACCATATAAAATTTAGACAAATTGAACTTTGAAAAGTCAAGTTGACTAACTCCTTAGATTTGTAGAAATTTCGACAACGCTTCCCGTAGAGAAAGTAGCGTCCCAAATTTTATACAAAGCCAAGTATAACAAATGATCTCAGAAAATGCAGAAATTGACCTAAGTAAAAATAAAGTCAGCTCAGAAAATGCAGAAATTGAACTAACTCCCATCGCTCTAGCATGTGGCGAGCAACTAAAGCAACTACCTGTCAAACTGAAACTCATACTAAGTAGTAGCCTCACTCAGTCACATGCAGGCCAAACCACAAAGGTAAGTACTATCACCATCCCCAAAGTCAAATTTATCAAACAATAATTCGTAGTCTTTCACTGATCTATCCCTTTATACCCAGCTTACATAAGGCATAAGGCTGGACCACCCAAACTTATGGAACATATCTAGCTCAGCCATGGAATATACACAAACACAGGGCACAACAACTTTTCTTTTCTTTGGGCATATGACTAGGTCACCCTAGCCGCCCTGAACTGTTTAAGTATCACAACTTTATATCATTGTCTGCACTTAGTCTTATAAGGTAGCATATGACTGAACCGATTAACTTAGATCGAGGTTCAGCTTGCCCCTTCTTACCACAAGTTTATTCTTAATTAATACTCTCTTCAGTTGGTGATAAGCTATAGTCAGACCACCTAAACTTATGGAACCCTATCTGACTAGCTAGTTCATAAATAATATAGTAGTAAAATATAACCAAATTATATAATTTTGGTTCCAGTATGTGCGAGGCGTTGGACCAAGACCACCCTTATAAAGCTACTTATGCAACCAGGTGCGTACTCCGGCTCATGTGGGACCTTACTGGTGCACGCCGCTACTTTCCGCTTGTGTAATTCGAAAACGAGTCTCTCGTCGGAGTACGACTAGGTACATCGGCCTAGGGAAACAGGCAGCGGGGTTACCATCTATTACGAGAGTGAATGTAAGTAGAAGCCCCACCACCATGAACTTTTACCTTGTGCGTTGTTATAAGGTAAGTACATTCTACCTTCTCCCCTTTTCTCTCGTCTCCCTCTCTCTACGAGATAGGATAAACAACATTCGAATGAATCTTTCGCTAGACGTGGAAAGGTGCATGCTCGATTTTGCGCTCGCCCGCTCCCCTCTTATAGCACACCGCGCAGCCTGGGATTTACGGTGCGCAAAAACTAACCACTAACTCTTAATGCTGACAATACCATTAGACCCACCATGGTCGAAAAACCCCAACTAACCCTCGAGCTCGCTCGATTCCATCATGAATCGAGCGAGATCCCGTTTCTCATCTCTGCCATCCCCATCACATCTCGACACCCCCGCGCAGTCTCACTTTCTACTAACTTTTCTTTTACTAATCTAATGTTATTTCTAACTTCAGATTCGGGGTGGCCATGGCCCGAAACCCCCACTTTACCTCCTCCTTCGCCCGTTTTCGCTAAGAAACGGGCGGGATCACTATCTCTCATCTCTCTTCTTCTTCACCTCCCGCCATCTCCCCGTACGACCTTCCTCACTTACCTCTCATTTCACTACGTTTCTTCTAAAACTGACATCATCATTCAATTCGCCCTAGGTCAAAACCCCAAACTCGGCCTGTACTTCGCCCGATTTCGTTAAGGAACGGGCGAGTTAAGTCTCCTTCAGTTCGAACATAACTCCCTCGGTTGTCTTCTCAAACTTCGACTACACCCGGCGCGAATTCGCGCCAGGTTCTTTTACTCCCCCTTCTTCACTGCGTCATCGCCTGTTGTTTCGCTGCTTCGCCTCGCCTGCTGCTGTTCACGTAGCGCCTAGCGGTCACCGTGGCCCGGTCCTTCTCGGCTGATAGACTCCGCCACTCGCCTCCCGTGTCCGATAGCGCCCAACACCACGACCTGCCCGATGATCCCCTTTTCTGATCGAAGACTACGAAGGGCATCATCCGCCAGACGGTTTCAAGTCCTCCGCCCCTACGTTCGAGTCCGACAGCCGAATCACACGGCAGTATCGCTGCTGAGCTTCGCTACGCCGACCCTCCCCCGCTTCGCTCTAGTGGAGTCCTCTACCGCCTCAAGTCCGTAATGGGCAGGCCCCACACGGTCGACGGCCGCAATGCCAGTGGCGCGGCCTGCTGCAGACCCTGAACATGACCCGAAGTGCAGCATGCCCCAATCACAGGCCTTGGTGGAAATAACAAGGAACAATTGGGGGCCTTGAAAACCAAAGTGGGGGAGGGTTCCAGGCGAAACTGAGCCACACCGCGGCCTTGCCCTGGTAAAGATCCACCTTTTATGGGGCCCAACACATATTTCCACGCTCGTTCCCACAGCAGATCATGGTTGGTGGATGGTGCACCTGCGGCCACCCCCGCCACTCAAGTTCCGTTCGCTTTGTGGGCTAACCACCCGCCGGCTTGCAAGCACGCCTTCCCTGCCCCGCTTCTTAACACGGCGGGGCCAAGGGCCTTCACTTATATCCCGAACACACGGGAACCCGTAGTTTAAATAAAAAGGGGCGCGCGCTCAAGGTCCTCGACTGCCGTGACGGTCCTTAAATCCGGCGCCACGTCCGAGTCAAGGAACGCCGGAGCATAAAAAATAATAATAATAATAATACGATATTAAATAATAAAATTATTTAGAAAATTTCAAACGTCAAAATATGACGAACAAGGAAAAAGAAATCGTTAGCACCGCTCTAACGCCGTCGACGGCAAAACCAAGGGGATAGCCCCATCGGGCCCCCAACCCCTCGGTCTCCTCGCGCCACTCTAATATCCTCGCGTCGTCGCCGCTCGATCTCGATTCCTGAGTCTCCTAGATGAAAGTCTGACACCATAACCAAATTTGCTAGGCCCAAGTCTTGGTCTAGTTCTGGCGGACATCTAAAATAAACTAATATTGTGCGACGCGCAGACCTACCGAATTGCTTTCAGAACCACCCTGTTGTCGATATCGTCCTCGGCCCGTACGCACAAGCCACCGATAAGTGCACCAGTCAAACGACAAAAATATATTTAGTCCTAGTTTTAATCAAAAATTAAAAATTTGGTCGGCGCCCACACCTGTTCTTCAATCATCAAAGATAAAAAGAACTCACGCGCGCCGTAAGTTTACGCGCCCACACACTCTCTACTATAATCAGCCATTCAATCACCGTAAACCATAGACTCAGTCGCGCCTCGCTCGGTATACTTAGACTTTAAACCATACTATTTTCTGTCGCCTACAAAAAACAGGGCGGATACCCTTGTAAGGGTATTCGCACCGACAACGCATGGGTGGGAATTTGAGATCCTGTGGGTCCAGCGGGCTAACCCTACCGCAGTACTTCAGTTTTCCTTTCAGTACCAATGCCCTGCATTCCTTGACTTGTGCGTCAGTGGCATTTCCCAAAAATTGGAGTGCCCTAATGGAGATCGGCGCGAGGTGATTAAATGTGTCCATCTTCCCAATAGCATGCCGAAAGCCAGAGGATGTGTGTTCTACCCAGTACATGGATGTGTATTGGTCGCGTTCCGATGCAACCCCACATTTTTTGTTGTTGTTGGATGTGAGGGGGGAGTCCCTTATGGAGGTCGTAATAGCAGCGATTGCACGCTCCATTTCCTCTCTTTCTTCTTCCCCGATCGCAAGATCGCCGCATCGCGACTTTTGGAGGGTGGCTCTGGAGGCGAGATTCCTTTACTAAATAGAAAATGGACGCTGCTGCTGCTCGTTCGTCTGTCGCCGATCTCCACAGTCTCAACATGGAGGCAGTCAAAGTCATCCTCTTGACCTTCTTGGATGAGTACGACTCATAATCCTGCATGGAGTGATAATGCAGTTTCCCTTTGTCGATCAAGCATGCCTTATTCTTAGTCCTGGGGTGCACATGTACTTCAGGTGGATCTAGCACCAAAAACACTCTATTCCCCATAAAATCCCAGACGTTCTTCCCTTCATCTTTGCAGACCAGCTTAAGCATCGGCGGGTAGGCAGCTACAAAAAGATCAAAAATCAATCTGAATTTTCAGGTATCGGTGTCACCTGCTGCACATGTCACAAGGATCGACACGTCATCCACCATCCTAACGCCCGATATGAGTCGGTGATCATTCCAAGGTCTGTCAGAAATTGGTGCTCAGCCTTAGCGCACAACAAATTAGCGAGCGAAGGGGACGAATGCTTACCCATTGGGATCCCGAACACTTGTTGGTACACTCGGTCGTCGCACATTGTGTATGCGTGCCCAAGCTCGTACTTCAACACTACTATCAATTTTTCAAAAGGTAAGCATACGTACCCTTCTTCTTGGCGCACATTTCGAGCCATCTTGCAAATCTTCCCGCGCACACTTGCCTTTACTGCAACTAGCCCTTTCCTCTCATGTGCTCGCACAAGCCAATCTGCCGATGCCATGATTTCCTCATGAGGAAGTTTTGCAAACATATCCTTGATGTCGTAACTTCCCGCAAGGATCATGCTGCCCAGGTGTTCCAGTCTCGCAACACCTTTCCGCAAAGCATCCTTCAGTTCGTCATTGGACTTCAGATTAAAGTGGCAGGTGGAAGGCAAACACAATAACATGTACCTCAAAGCCCTACCGAGCCTGGCACTGACCGTCCGCGACGGTTCCGACCAGGACGGGGAAATAGGTCGCCACCGGGCGTAATCCTTATCTTTGGGGATAACGTATGCCCTCCCTAACTTCCCGCACGTCCGCCTGGTCGCGACTGTCTGCAAACCCGTCGTCCGATAAGCGCACTTCGACTCCGCCAAAACCTGTGATTCGGGATTTCCACAAGCACTGGAACCCGACATTCCAGCAGAAGGTCATCTGAAAGGCGTGCATGTACAAGACCGGGCATATGACCAGGGTCGCACCCAGATTCCTGTCCAAAGGTACAAGAACGAGGTCTTGCAACCAACCTACCTGACGCCGAACCTCCTGCTCAGTCATCGCACCACTCCTATTCTCCTTATGCGTGTTAAAACACCGTGCAACCTCCTCATCAGTCAGGTGCAGAATATTATTCCTCCATCCCCTCGGAATGGATTGATAGACCCTTTCCAGCAACTGAAATTTAGACACAGTTCTCCCATAGGTGATGTTGCGTGAGTTATGGATGAAGTTATCCGTACCCTCCACCTCATCCAAGCGGACACAAATGTGCCCTTGAAAACGACTGAGAGGGAAATCAGAGCACACACAAGTATCCTTCCTATTATCGAGGATGCGCCTATAATTATGGATAACATCAACAACCATCCTGTTTTTCAACATGACCACTCTAAGTCTCTCTACAACAAGAAGATCAAATGGACTCGTCATCAACGGACACGGAAACGACCTTCACCAGCAAGTCCCTAATCACGCGCTTATCAATCTGCGTAGAAAACAGAACTCTAAGTATCAGTCTCTTCCGTATCTCTGTGCCGAACCTGTCCTTGATCGAAGAGCGCTCTGTGTTACATCTCTTGAAAAAAGTCCAGCAGTCTTGTATAACGCAACAAGCTTCTTGCTCGTCAGCTTATACAGGCGCCTGATCCGCCATGGTTGCGCCAACAAATCTCTCAGGAATCTCATGTTCCGTTGTGTTCCCGTCGGCGTCATCACTAGTCGGGCAATCTTGAAATCACAACCAGACTCAATCACCTTCTTGGCACTTTGTAGCTTCTTCCTCACAAGATTAATCATTAATAATGTATCTCCGTACTTTTCCCGAATCCTCTTCCATGAGCCGATCCACACCGTACCCTTCTTGGAACTGACCTCACATTCATGCCTACTGCCCCCAATCTGGTCCAGTAGAAGCAACAAGGATGAGTATTTGTATCCATTGTACTCAAAGAATACAATACCACCCGAGTGTGCACGTCATCAAGGCACTGCTTCTTCTTGTATCGAAGCTTTCTGGTATGATCCTTCACACGTCCAATGGTATTCAGAGAAGGTGAAAACCTCTGAATAAGTGCCTGCTCGGCCTCCTGTCCGTCCTGTACGTTGGTGATAAAGGGCAAAGCAACTTCGGAGCGTTCCCGCACTTACCCGACGTCGCGCACCTCACGTGCTCCGCCCACCTTGTCATTATTCTCCTTACCGTGCAACCAATGTATATCCTTCGACAACACAGACTCACAATAACATAAATGCCAGAGAGGTTTACATCGATCCGGTTCGGATCAACAAACCTCAACAACTTTTTGAACCATGGAACATGTCCCCTCTCCGCTAAAAGTACAACAATAAAGAGAGTTCATTCTCTTCATTCCTGACTAACAACGGTTGCACGCCGCTTTCCTGTCTCTGCTTCCTTCTATAAGTCAGCTCCCTGATGCGTATGAGGGCAGCGCAAGATGATAACTGCTCATCGTCCTTCATGGTTCGTTCAGTGCGTCAGCACCACGCTTCGGATCAGGTGTAGTCCTCTCATTGCGTTCAAAAAAACTTTCATATGCTAGTCTCGTCCGACATCTCACGAGCTCCTGTACTGCTTGATCCTTCACGACGTAATCGACGCTCTCTCGATCGCATAGCTTCCTCACGTCAGTCGCCTTCAGAGCACTCAGTTGTTTGGCTTGTGTTAGCGCATACTCGACTAATCCTTCACTCGACGCTTTCGTCAGGCATACCTTCTTAGGAGTCTCGAACACTTCAGCACGTTGTGCCACCTCAGCTGCCTTCGCCTTCCTTTTCCTCGTGATTGGACTCCTCTTCTTCTCCTCCACTCGGCTTGTCGCTACCCGAGCCGCAGCGGTGCTCTTCTTTCCTCTCTTTCGAGCCTCCAAAGCTTCGATAAGCTTGTCGGCTTCAACCCTCCCTTCCTCATTGTCTTCGTCTGATTTCTGCGATATAGCTACACATCTCCCGAAGCATACGAGCTTTGGATCACGAGGATCGTTTTTTTGGTTCCACCACGGATTAAGGGGTTGTCCCGATCGTCAAAGATTGTCACCGCTGCTGCGCTAGGATGCGCAGAATAGTCGCCTCCAATTTCGCCTCTCTCATCTCCTCCTCTCGAATCCTCTCCCCTTCTCTCCTTTCCTTTTCCTCCTTCCTCTTACATTCCTCAACCTCGCGTTGTTTCTTTTCCTCCTCCTCCTCTCTTCGCACGATCCTCCGAAATAGCTCCTTCATCTTGATATTATCCTCCTCCGGTCTCGGTTTGCTAGTCGCTTGCCAACAATTCCGGGCGTAATGCTCGTTCTTCCCGCAAATAAAGCAAGTGACAGTGCCGAATGGTGCAGCCGGAGCACTACCCGGGGTAACCGTGTTCGGACCTCCTGCCGCAGATGGAGCAAAACCCTGGTGTGCCATACTCTGGTTCCCCACATTTTGGTATCCCATAGGTGCGCCCGTCATTCCCTACCCTCCCAATCCTAAACCCATAGTAGCCATCCCTTCTCCTGCCTTACGATTGTCTCACTAATTCTCCCAACGTATCTCTACACACGGTACATACGTGATCAAAGTCACGAAATGCTCTGTTGATAGTTGGAATCACCATTATTTTATAAATACGAGAACCCGCCCTTGCCCTCTTCACTATCGGAACGAGGATCAAACGATATAGTGTCCCGAGCAATCGTTCACATAATCCTAAGTACTTAATGATATTTTCCCGGAACCCCCCAACCCACCTATTAGGAGCAGTCATCCGCCATATAACACTCCCGATCATTTGTGTCAGGACTCGGCGCAATCTCCTTAGACCACGCAGATCATAAAAGATCTGCACACTCCTTTTCAGAAGTTGTGATCTCCCCATTCTCCCGACCCGTCCTACTCTCCTTTGTTCCCCGCCTTTACGTTTCCCACAATCTCAATAAAAAGGTTCCTCGCTACCCACTCAGGTAGCAGATAACCACGCGACCACGCACACGACACAAATCCGTTGGTTGCCACGTCTTCCCGGAAGCAAGGGCGGAGCGAACAGGTACAATCACACCAGTTCTATGGAGGGTCATCCCAAAGAAAAAACTTCAATTGCAGATCCCTGACCAAACACCATACATAAAAAACCACGCACGTCCCTCGACGCGTTTCGACCTGTGCGTGGACAGGTCTCTTCAGGAGGGTATCATCATCAACGAGATAGTGAGGGGCAGAAAAACCCATCACTAGCTTTATAGTCCAACAGTTGCTTCATTTTCCCCCGCTTTCCTCTTTCTCTCTCTCTTCCTCTCTTATCCCTTCCATACTCACACCCTCCCATACAAGCATAGTCCCACCACTTCCGATCGGTGCGCTGCCTCAACCTCATACTGCCCCACCCACGCCCCGAAGTTACGCGAAGAATCACCGAAGTACTCATGCGTAGATCCGAGCTACAGAAAAAAATACTCGGCGACAATATTGGAGAGAGGGGTGAGCACATCGAACTGTGTTCTTTTATAGCTCTCTCGGTGCCTGCACCCCAGCATTGTTTCCCATGCAACCCCGATCCCCGAGCCAGACCTCCCGTCTAATCTGGGTTCAGTTCGGCGCCCAAAAGACCAAAAAAATCCCCCACTACTTTCCATAATTTTCAAAACTTTTTTTTAGGGTCCCAAAAAATCCCAACGTTGCCTAAAAATCAGAGCAGTACCAGTGTGGTGCCTCAAAAAATTCCAATCTTCGACAAACCAAAAAATGAACGGTTATCTACCAACGTCCGATTTTTAACTTTCCGTGCCAACTGGCAAGCCATCATAGACAGAAGAAAAAACAGACTTCAGGCGGGAGATTCATAGGCTCTGAGTTATACTGGAAAAACGAGTTCTTCCCACGCAGACACACCCACAACGTGCTATGATAACCATCACTCGGTCTTGAAAATAAGTTCATGGTGGGGGGTAAACCTGCGAGATCCAAGATCCCCAGGGACCGCCCACCACCTTGGCGAACCTGGCCAAGGAACCGAAGAAGGAGAAGAAGAAGAAGAAGAAGAAGAAGAAGAAGAAGAAGAAGAAGACCAAGAAGAAGAGGACCAAGAAGAAGAAGAAGAAGAAGAAGAAGACAAAAAATCCACTCAGACGAAGAATTGACGAAGAAGAAGAAGTACACGGAGAAGAAGACGACGAAGAAGAAGACGAAGAAGAAGAAGACGAAGAAGAAGGAGAAGAAGGACAGCCGGAGTTGGCGAAGAAGGAAGAGGAACCTTCCAGCAGAAGCCATATCTACCTCTTCTCTTCTTCTCCTCAAATCTGAATGTTGCAAAATCCGAATGTCCCAAAATCCGAGTGCTAATGTCCCAAAATTTGGGTGCCGCAAACTCCGAATGCCGCAAAATATCCTTTCGTAATATCCGAATGTCGCAAAATATCCTGTCGTAATATCCGAATGTCGCAAAATCTCTCTCTCTCTCTCTCTCTCTCTCTCTCTCTCTCTCTCTCTCTCTCTCTCTCTCTCTCTC
>BFEA01000166.1:2290226-2318555 GCA_003427395.1 Chara braunii | reverse complement strand
AAAAAAAAAAAAAAAAAACTCTGAAAAACATACATGTTATGCCAAAAAATAAACTGAACAACTTTTGTCTTGGGGTCACATCAAAATTCGTTATCAAATTTGAGATAAAAAACAAACAAAATCCTTTATTTTTCTTAATAAAAAAATAAAGTGAAGAACTTTTGCCGAGGGATTTCTGTTTTTTATTTTTTTTAAATAAAAAAAGAAGTCAAAAAATAAAACTAAAAATATATGGTTGTAGAGCGCACAAAAACCTACAACCCCATATTTTTATTATTTTTTTGCCTATTATCCTATGATTTAAAAATGTCGGGGTTTTCCAACCGCACTTGGCCGAGGGCGGTCGCTTGCTGCGGTCGGGATGCCGACCACGAGCGGTCAAATGGCCCGCGGTCACGACCGCGGGTGATACATAGTCGGGGTACGCCTTCAACAGTGCCGAAGTAACATCGCGGACGGCCTGCAGTCCAGTGGCCCTGCCGATGCCGAAGGCTGTCGTGCCGCTCTCGTACGTCTCCCCGAACGCCCACCTGTACAACGCGAAAGCAATGAGGTGCTCCACAGGCAATGGCATCCTGTAATGTGTCACCTTCTTCTCAACGTGTGCGGCGCACGTGGCAACGATCTGCATGAAGACAACCCTGGACATACGCAACTTGTCGCGGAAATAGTTGTCAGTCGCGTCGTCACACAGCCGAAGATCCTCCCAAGTTTCGCCAATCCGTCGCTTCATCCACCATCGCGGTGTCTGGTGCAGGAAAACGCCGGAGGAGAGCGCCGAACACAACTGCACGACCGCTTCAGACGTCATCACGCAATCCAGCGCTTCGACGACGCGTTGCAACAATGCTCTACGTTTCTGCAGCTGCAAACGCATGTCACGGTCTATGGACGACATGTCTCTCACCGTATTGAGGACTACGACAGTCACCGCCATCGCCACCACCTCCCTCGCTTCTTCACACAACCCATGTCCACTGCCGCGAATGTCCATCTTCGTCGCCCATTCGCCTCTTACGGGTAACGCCTGCCAGCGCCGCCGAAGATGAGCCTGGTGCTCTTCCCTGCCACACGACACTTCGCACGCCGCTCACGACTCGCGTAGACGAGAAAGATGGCTTTCCACGGCAAGGGGATTACCACCCTCGTCATTTGTACGTCGTACGTGTCACCTGCTCATCCTCCAGCCCGCCTCCCTGCGTCCGCGAAAATGTCTTCCTCCGCGCGCTTCTCACCTTCTCGTCCTCAACCGGCCAGGGCCCACCGCCGTGTGTACCACGGACACCAGGCTGCAATGGGTGGACATCGACGGTGTGGTTCCGTATACGTATATGAGAACTGGCCGCGGGAGACCCGTTAGGACGGTTCCTAAAAGAATTGTTTTAGGATTGCGTGCAACTACGCCGCAGCAAATCCTAAAATTCTTTTAGGAATCGTCCTAAAGAAATTTAGGAATTCTTTAGGAGTGTATAACGAGACGCTTATACCAGGGGAATGTCATGATTAAGAGGGTCATTTCGGTTGGAGGAAAACACATGTGAACCTCCTTAGATCCTACACATGGATTGGGATGAAACAAGACTGTATCTTGTGCATCCAAGGCTACAAAGTGTTTCAGCGGAGCAAAAAACGTAACCACCCCTTAAACCACTAGTATCTTTGCCGCGTGGGAAAATAGCGGGCCTCGGTTGGTCCTCTGACTTTTTCCGAGGCTGAAACGAAGTGACGACCGCCGATCAGATTTATCAATGGCAGTCGTCGTCGGGTCCGGCCTCCGAATCTTTAGGAGTTTGGGGAAACTGCCACTTTTCCCTATTTTCCCAACATTGGCGGAGGTACTAGTGACTCTGTTTCTAAAGACTTTATGGATACTAGCAACGTGCCCACTCTAAGTTAAGACGGGCCTGCAATGCTCCAAGAGGCCTAAACTTGACAGTTTCAGGGTCTTTGGGAGTGTCAGACAATTCATGGGCTAAGTTGGTTGAAGGGCCCAGCACACTATGGAACCGTGGAATCGTGAGCCTTCTAGGCTCTTCCAGGCACTAAGTGGAAAAAAGCCTTCCGGCCTGTCACAACGCAGCGAGTAACACAGGCCACAGTCAGGTGCGCATAACTGTTTCGGTCCCAGGCCCGCTATCTGACTTGGGCCTGGGCAGAGATACTTCGGGCCAATGTGAAGGCTCTTGGGCAGACGGTCGCCAGGCCCAAGCTGCCTATTCAGGCAAACACTTTCCATATAGGAAAGTGGCCGCCTCTGCTCGGGTTGCTTCTCATTCATTCGGGCACTTGCATGTCATCCGGCAGCGAGCGGTCAGAGGTCGCGGGAGGGAAGAGCCCCGGCCTCACGCGGGTGCAGGTAGAGAAGGAGGGCGTTGTTGGAGGCAGCGCCAGATACCAGCCATAGTCGGGCTTGGTATCGAGAGGTCAGTGAGGTGTGGCGGGGGTCTTTGGGTGGAGGACGAGTGTGGGGGTGAAGACGAGGGTGAGCTGAGAGAGGGGAAGAGAGAGTACGGACTGGTTCGTCGTGGAGGTTTGCATGGGCAACATCGGCACGTCCATTGGTTCATGCTGTTGAAGTCTTCCTGTTGCGTGGTCATTAGTGTAGGCTAGTATAGGAGTTGTGTGATCGTAGTCTGGGCGTTGAGTGCCAAGTAGGAGAAGAGAGACATTGAGCCCATTGTTGATGGTCACCGTGGCCAGACAAGGGGTGATGTTGTCAGTTGATTGAGTTCGTTGTGTTGGTCTCCTTTGGTGCAATATTGGTGCAGTTCTGCTTTCCGGACAGCTCACGACTAGTATTTGGCTTTCTATGTGATGTTGCAATTTGGGATTATGTCGCTTCGCTCTAAGACTTGCTCATTTCCTTGCATTGCATAGCCATCTCCTCAGATTTTAACGACCAAAGATTTGAGATGGCGATCACGGGTCGAGGAAGGGGTGTGGCAAATAAAACTTATAAAAGTTATTATAAAACACATGCGGAACAATCAAATTAAAGAATGGAGAATAGCTCATCAACTAAGAAAGCCGAAAAGGTTTTTTTTTTTTTTTTTTTTTTTTTTTTTTACAAGAACAACCAGTGTTAGTGATGTTGATAAGAGCAAACACCACTAGCACCTGGGGAGAGGCTCCATCTATTGGTGGGGAGCATCATCTGCTGGAAAACGGGTTCAGCGTCCCATATACAAATTGAAGTTAAAGTATATCCAAAGAACAATGTGGGAGGATCATGCCAGCATTGATTACCCTGGACTCCAGAGGATTGACTGAGCACGAAAAAAAGGGGGGGGGGGAACCTCTTCGCCCTGAACCCGGTGCTAGATACCTGCTGCTACACACTAGTTCCTCCCTCCCCCTATCTTTTTTTTTTTTTTTTTTATGGCTCAGGAAGATATCAAAAGATATCAGAAGAAGATATCAGAGAAGTTGACTGAAAAGTCTGCCAGCCTTACTTGCTCTGGCATCCAGAGGAATAACTTGTGCAGATTGTTTAGAAAGGAAAAGAGAAGGAAAAACCTCTTCGCCCTGGGGTATTTCCCTTGCCTACCCTCCAGACTGCAGTATCATACTTCCTACTATGTATTTGAAAAAAAAAAGCACGTGTAGCCAAAAACAAATCACTCGACCCTTGCTTCCCAGAGGGGCACCAGAAAGCAGGGCCATCCTTGGACGATAGTGCGTAATCAAGTAAAAAAAATGGTGCGCAGGCTCGAGGAGGGGGGAGGGGCCGGGTCACTCAGGAATCTCAGCAAGGGCGAGTGGGTGTGGGGGAAAGGGGTCAGGGAAGTCAGTCGAAGGACGTAGAGGGAAGGAGGGTTCTATCGCCGTCCAATCATTAAACAGCAGCCGGTAATCTGACTCTATCCTCTCCTGCTGTTGGGTCCCTTCCTTTCTAACGGTCCATTCCACTCTAGCTATCCAACCTCCTCTAACACCTCCTAGCCAGTTGGTGCAAAAGGAGGTGATGCCTCGCTCTATGTCCCTCGTCATTTGTAGGAGATTCAGCTTGGTCTTCAATTCCTGCCATCTCCTCATTATCTCCATTTGAACCTATTGACAGATTTGGTCAGTTGTGTCTGTTCCCTCCACCTTCACCCCCTCGAGCGCCATCAGGCAGCGTTGCCACCAAAGTCCCCATAGTATTGCCCTGCGTCCCAGCCTATATATGTTTTCCACGAAGGGTGATTTTTTCTGCACCTGTGGCCAATGACCCGTTAAGATGGCTCTCCAGGACCATGGCCATGCAGGGTCTGGTATCATCTTTCTCCATATCCTATCCCACCAACGCCACGTGAGTTGCGCTGCAGGGCACTGCATAAAAATGTGTTCTATAGTTTCGGCCCTCTTATGTACGGGGAAGACGTTCAAGCACCGTGGACACTAGGGTACCGCCTGACCTTTCTGTTCGAGGTTCGTATGGTCTATGAGCCAGTCCATAGTGGGTAGACAGTGATGTGCAATCTGCCATAACTGGCTTGGTTCCACCCTCCTGAAACCACCAAATCGATGTGAGCATGCTCCTCTATACTTTGAGATGTTTGGCCCATCGATCAATTATTACCTCTCTTAATGGACGTTTGGGCCTCAATAACCTATATGTGGATTTGACTAAGAGCTTGACAATGTGCAGATAGGTATCGCGGGGGGGGTTTCTTCTATGTGTGGCTGAAGCCCACGTCCACTCCAGTGGGTCCAGGGCCAGGTGTTGGATGTCGATGTCTGGCTGGAAAGCGACCGCCTCCTCCCCTTCCTCCAACACCCTAACCCTAAAGATAACAGTTTTATCCTTCCATTCGAAGAGGTCGTGGCTCCCCTGCAGTGCCCCCATCTTACGAACTATGTACCATGTGATTAGTACATCTTGGCTTCTGACTATGTGGATCATTCCTATGCGTCTCGTCTCCCCTCTGCTGGCCACCCAGTCTCCCTCTCTAAACTTCGGGCCTTTTCTGAGGGTTATGTACCATGCCAAGGGAACAGTTTCCAGTAGCTCCTCCGGGTTCCCCTCCGTGAGGTCACAATACTTTAGCCGGCTACGGAGCTCCTCCCCTGTTCTCCATCTCCTCAAGACTGCGTCCCATAGGTCCCCTATCCAAGTTACCCCATTCTTCACCCATCCTTTCCAAGGGAATGTCGTACTACACTTTACCCGCCCGTGTCTATCGACCAACCAGCGATTCCCGAAGAGGGGTTGACGGTAGACTTCTTCCTATCTTTTTGGGGGTTGCTTATCAGGAAAGGGGACCTTCTGCCAGGTCTTGAGTAAGGAGGGTCAGAACTGGTCCATAGCGTCTTCCCCGTGTCCTCCCCCCGTCTGCCATTTCCGCGGTATGCTCCAGTACTTGTCCTCTAACCAAGTCAAAGGATGTATTTTGGGGTGGGTTGTCGGGGCCAGTCTAGCCAGGTGTTCCAATGCCAAGACTTTCAACGGGCTCTCTAAGGTAAGAATGAGTTTTTTAAGCCACTGGAGCCGTAGGGCTTGTACTTGTGTAGTCGGGTCTATGATCCCCATGCCCCCTGTGGCTTTGGGCTGGATGATGGAATTCCATGCAACTCTGCTAATAACGTTTGTTCGCTCGTCTTCCCCCCTCCATAGGTAAGTTGTCACTTTTGTCTTTAAAGACTGCATCGCCTGCTTGCTTAAGGGCCATAAAAATTATTTGTACCATATTGTTGCAAGCACTACATTATTTATTATCAATGCCTTGCTAAAAGGGGAGGTGGTCTTGTTCCGCCATTTGGCTAATTTGGCCAAGGCCGAGGCGCTGATCCATTCGTCACTCGTCGGGGGGCGACTTGTCGCCGTCATGGAGACGCCCGGAATTCTCAGCGGGGCTTTCAAATGCAGCCATGAGATACGGGGGGGTTCTAGTGGCCGACCTCCTTGGTAGTGGATCCACCATCCTTGCGTCTTACTTCCCCAATTGACTTTCATGTCTGAGACTTGGGAAAACCTCTCCATCAGATGCTGAATTTCTTCCATGTTGGACGAGGTGACTTTTGCCATGATTGTGAGGTCATCTGTGAATAAGGAGCAGATCAGGACCGCCTCTTCCGGTATATGGGCTATCTTTATTCAAGAGATATCCTTGTTTGTCCGTAAGTTTGCTGCAAGGGCTTCTATGATAACTAAGAAAAGGAAGGGGGCGATGGGGTCCCCCTGGCGGACCGACCGTTCGCGTTTTATCGGGGGGGTCAGGTTTCGATTAATTTGGATCGTAGTAGTGGCATTTGCATGCAGAATTCGCGCCCACCTACTAAATACCGGCCCAAAATTCATTTTTTGTAAGCATTTGTCCAGGAAGAGTCAGTCAACATGGTCATATGCTTTCTCAAAGCCAATGAAGACCAATGTTGCATTTTGCCGTGAATGTCTGGCGAGTTGTAGGACCTCATGGACCAGTAGGATGTTTTCCTGGATGTTCCGGCTACGCATAAAACCAGTCTGGGCAGAATGTATAACATCCTCCATCACCGGGATCATTCTATTCGCTAGTGCTTTAGCTAGCATTTTGTACGTCACTGTGAGGAGGGTGATGGGCCTGTAATTCCGAATGTTCATCTTATCGCCTTTTTTGTATAGCAGTGATAAGATTCCTTGTCCCACCATTTCTCCCATTCCACCTGTCATCCATACTTCAGCATAATAATCCATTAGGTCCTGGTTCATCGTGTCCCACATAGTTTCCCAGAACTCCTTAGGGAGTCCATCTAGACCTGGTGATTTGTCTTCTTTCATTTGCATAAGTGCTGTCCAGATTTCCTCCTTGACGAGAGGTACTTCAAGTTTCCTTTCTGTTCTTCCGAGAGGGACCCATCCAGGGGGGAGAGGAAATCTTCTATCATCAGGTGACGAGATTTATCCTCCATTGGCGGTATATGTGACGCAAAAAGGTCCTTGAAAAAATCTCGTGCTATTTTGACGCACCGGGCTGTTGTCATCGCAGGCTGCGCCTCGTTTGCGAAAAGGTTGTCATAATCTTACAATTTTTTCTTATTTTATTATTATTATTTTTTTTTACAAACGAACCTCACTCTTTTCCCCCAGAAAGTTTGGGTCATAGGGCGTCGTTAGACACTCCTTGGGGACGTGAAATCCACAAGGACGCGCTCGTTCCACCTGTCCTTGGGGACGAAATTGAAAAAGAAATGTGAAAACACCACAAGGAAAATTCCTTGTGGCCTCCTTGTGGCCCCAGCCATTTCTTCCTTGTGCCCAAGGGACCTCGCGAGGTCCCTTGGGCACAAGGAATCCGTGTTTCACGGAGGGGAGAGGGCACACGGGTAGATAGACGTTACTGCTGAGAATCTGGATCGTGGCGGCACCCTATTGGCTGAAGGCCTGAGGCACAACTGTTTTTTTTCCTTTTCTTTTCTTTTCGCGGCACCCTATTGGCTGAAGGCCTGAAGCACAACTGTTTTTTTCCCTTTTTTTTTTCTTTTTTTTTTTCTGACATCAGTCTTAGGAAATGTCCTCGGGCGACGTCCCCGAGGACAGGTGGAACGAAGAGCCCAAATTCCCTTACGAGCCACAAGGAAAATTCCTTGTGTGGCGCAAGGAACTCGTAAGGCGTGTCTAACGAGGCCCATAGACAATGAACATCTCACTCTTTCTCCCCCCCTCCCCCACCAACCCCCACCCCCCAACCCATACTGAAGTAGCTTATATCTATGACTGAGGGACTGAATTCTAAATATATCCCAAAAAATATATATAAAAATTTCTAAATATAACCTACCTCAGCATACTACCTTCTTCCCCCGAATACAACGCACGGTCATTATAGCTGTATTTAGACTGACATTTAGCCCAAATACAGCTATAATGACCGTGCGTTGTATTCGGGGGAAAAAGGTAGTACGGTCTTCACCGGGATATTACGCCCAGTCATTATCTCTGCATCTGGTCTGAAATTTGCCCCAAATGCAGCTATAATGACCGGGAGTTCTATTCAGGTGAAGACGGTACCCATTTAGGGTATACACTATGGAGTCAAATCTACATCTCCAAAACATGGCGATGAACATCTGAATGCCTGCAGAAATCCCAAAAAAAAAAAAAAAAAAAAAAAAAAAAAAAAAAAAAAAAAAATGCCGGCAGAAACATCTAAATGTTTTTTTTTTTTTTTTTTTTTTTTTAAGGCAGCCAAATATCGTATGATCCAGGCACTCCGGCCTGGTTCATACGACGGCTGCTGCTGAATTATAAAAGCCGGAAAACGGGTCCGGCGTCCCTCACATCATAGAGTARGCTCAACAAAASGAACACAAAGAAGTATGCCGAAACCCTAAKTACACAACACTAGAAACAAAACCGTCCATCCACTGTTGAACACCAAACCCTGCATGTCCGTCCTACCTCCCGCGCGGCAGGGGTCTGGGTCCCCGGCCCCCCAACCGCAGATTCAGACCCCGCAAAAGCCCACCCACCTCCTCGCGATTTAGGGCGGATAGCACCACCACCGACACTCACCTACCGAAATCACCAACTCCCACCATGATGGCAATTTCGCTAACCAGCGGAAATACCCTACCACCCGCGCGGCAGGGGCCAGAGACCCCACAGAACCCACCCACCTCCTCGCGATTTAGGGTACACCACTCCTCTCGTCTGCATTTCGCCTCGCAATGGGGTCTTCACGGCCCACCATGATGAAGCACCCGCGGAGCGACACTCACCAATCCCACTCAATATCACAGGATGGCAGAAAAAGCCCCAACGACATATAAAGAGACAAAACCAATCCCACCACTTCACCCCTATGGGAAAACCCCACCACCTGCGCAGCAAGGGTCACCGAGGGAAATCGAAACTCCTACTTCCACGAACAATTCCATCCACAACCAAACAGGATCGTAGCAACAAAACAAACAGGGTTGCCAACCTATCAGGGCACACAGTCCTGTTCAATGTAAAAACAAACCGATAGAACACCCCACCTCCCGCACGGCAGGGGTTGAGAACCCCGCAAGCCCTCCCACCTCCTCGCGACATGGGGCGAACTGCTCCTCAAATCTGCTTCCGCGCCCTAAGAAACCCCACCGCCCACCATGGCAGGGTCACTGCAGCAAGAAGCTCACTCGTACGTATCCCAACTACGGCACAACAAAGCCACGTCACCTAATAACGGCGATTACGATCAAATTCAACAAAACACAAAAACAAAACGACCAAAAGAACATCAATAAAACCAGAAACCACGCGCAAAAGCATAGTACCTAACACAAAACCGAAAATGAAAACGCTCGCCTAACACAGCTGAGCAAACCAACAAAACAAGTACCTAACACTAAACCGAAAATGAAGACGCTCGCCTAACACAGCTGCAAACCAACAAAACCACGAGACTAAATGCACTCACTTACCGCGACCAACAAAACTACAAGACTGAATACGCTCGCCTAACACGGCGAACAACAAAACAAAGCAGGGCTTCTCGAGTTTCCCAAGCTATGCAGGACAGCACTAACGATCCGGCCAGAGGAGAAGCTCACTTGTTCCGTATCTGCTACCAGGGGGCCAGCGCCCCTGATCAGGTTACATATCTTGTTTGTTGCGGCGTGCGAACCCTGTCCCGTGTTTGTCCATACATGCTTCTCCATCCCGCCACGAACCAGCGAGGAGTGCCGGTGTAAGCTGACCAAGGCCAGACATGGCTGGAGGCATGATGTCACCCCTCCCAAAAATAATAATAATCTTAAAAAATAATAATAATAATAATAATAATAGTAATAATAATAATAATAATAAATGTTGGCAGGAGAATCTGAATGTTGGCTATGTGTATAGTATATAGTATATACCCTATTCAGATCTGAATGCTGGGGCGCGGTCCCACCAGCAAAGAAGATCGGATCGAATGCCTGAATCTGGACGTAATTGTTGGAGAGGAGCAGGAAATGGAGATTGAACTGCTTTTCTGGACCTCTGGATAAAACACATCCAGATTCAGGAGCTTGATCCTATCCTCTTTGCTAGTGGGACCTCACCCCTGGACCACTGGTAGACGGGGAAAAAAAAAAAAAAAAAAAAAAAGGGGCAAGTACTTTCAAGTCATACCCCATGTTCATAATGGGCAACTTGTAGCAGTTCTCAAATGGCAAAAAAAAAGAGGCAGAGCCCTAATACTGCATTCACGACAGCCGCTAGCACTTTTTTTTTCTTCTTCTTTTTTTTTTTTTTTTTTTTTTTTGCTATCACATTTTCAAACTCACACCATGACCACAGCGCCACTATGTCTATTCGAAAAAAAAAAACAAAAAAAAAAACAGCTGTCTTCTACTCATATATGGGGGACAAGGGGGATTTTTGGTACCCTATTTTCTTCTCTCAATCATTGGAACTACCTCACCCTAGCTACCTGCCTAATGGGTTCCCTCTATTCTGGAAGAAGCACTTTTTTCCTATTCAAGAGCTGAAATTAAATGCTAGGGTGAGGTAGTTACAATGATTGAGAGATCGCCACTGGATCTGCTCTGAGTAATTCGTTATTTTAAATTTACAATCGGCTGAAAGACTATTGCCGCGAAAAAACAACAACAACAACAACAACAACAATGATTGAGAGATTTTTTTTTTATTCTTTTTTTTTTTAATTGAGAGAATAGAGGTATCCTAAAAACATGCTCAGGTGTAGTTGGGACATTTAATGATAGATAGAGCTATCCTAAGGGTCTGTTCCTATCTTAGGGCCAGATCCCGCTGGCAAAGAGGATTGGAAGAAGTGTCTGAATCTGGACATGTTCCACGCGGAGGTGCAGAAAAGTAGATCAATCACAATTTTTCGCACCTGTCCACAACCACGTCCACATTCAGACAATTACTACAACCCTCTTTGCCAGTGGGATCTCGCCCTAACTCTGCTCTGTACGGGGAGCACCACCCATCTCCTAACACCTGGCGCGAAGCTGGTACACCTGGCGCGAAGCTGGTACACCTGGCGCGAAGCTGGAACACCTGGCGCGAGCTGGAAAGTCAGGTAGCTACACTTCCACAACCAGCCCGGAGGGACAAGCCAAGCATGACTTTTCTTTGATTTTTTGCCTATTTCAAACTAAAAGTGTGACAAAAAAAGAACGAAAAGAAGTGTGAAACAGCCACAGTTTCCTCAACAAAAAAAAAAAGATCTGAATGCTGCCAGGGACATCTGAGGGGCATACTCACACTACCTCTATCTTAAATGTATCTGACCGCATTTACGGCAAGACCTGGATGCATCTGACCGCAATTGCATCCAGAAATAAGTAAAAGAAGTCCTAGTGTGGTGAGTATGCCGTGAGTGTCGATATAAATAGACTCTAATCAACTCACAAGCATCCCTTTATCCGCAGGATCATAAAGAGAATTTGCTACAATACAGACTCAGATTCAAATCCAGGATCTGAGTAGATGGAGCCTCTCCCCGACTGGTAGTGGTGTCTGCTCTTATCAGCATCACTACCATCGGCGGGGGTGTTTAAAAAAAAAAAAAAAAAAAAAAAAAAAAAAAGAAGATTCAAATCCAGGATCTGCTTAGGCTATTTTTTCCTGAGCTCTAGGATAGCCCCATTGTGGGAGATAACTTTTTTCTCTCTGGCCCCTATTTGTCATGCCATGAAGCACCCACAAACAGTGTCCTATATTCAACTGGAAAAGAAGTCCCCAAACTTCGGTCCCAGTTTTAAATTCACATATTCCATAGCCTCCGATAGGCAAAAAAAAAAAAAAAAAAAAAAACGCTACCAGCGGGCCGCCCGGGTCACCCTATTTTCCCGGGCGGCCCGGCCGTGCAAGGACCCTCGACCCACTAGCCAAGCGTTACGCTTGGAGGCTGGGCTTTCTATCACGGTGTGGCCCGGGGTGACCCAAAACAGCCGCCGATTGCCCTCCACATCAACTGTGATGATATTTCCGAGTAGGGCGAGCGGTTTTTCCCTGCTGACGGCCAATAGGAAGTTTTTTTTTTTTTTTTTGGGTGTTTTTGTTGGCCACTTTCCGTTGGCGCGAAGCTTCAATAACAACAATTTTTGACCCATGGGGTGATATCCAAGCTTCGCGCCAACGGATTTTCGCTTGGAAAGTCTGAAAAAAATGAGGAATGGAAGTAATAACGGCGTCGTTTTGTGCAGTGCCCACAAATAAGGGCGAGAAATGTGGTGTCAGTGCATTCCTTTCAATAGGATGCACAAACCCTAACACGCGTCTACATTCCGAAAACATGGTTGTACGTTGCCTACAAAAGTGTCTAGGTGCCTAAACAGACATGAGTACCTCTTGGCCAACCCACCTCCGTACTTTCCCTATCATCACAAGGGCGCAGTGTCGGGGTGTCACATGTATTGGAATGAAACGGATACGAGGGATGTCAGTCATTATTGCGGGCTCCTTATCAACGGGGAAAAAAAAAATGCAGGAAAACCTTTATTTCCTATTTTTTAAACACATTTCGCATGCCACACACCGTTTTACGCTTGGCTAGTGGGTCGAGGCCCCAGGAAAGGTCCCAGCCAAAAAAAAACAAAAACAAAAACAAAAAAACAAAAAATCCGAAAAAAAACTATGTTATGCAAAAAATTAAACTGAACAACTTTTGCCTCAGGGTCACATTGAAATTCTTTACCAAATTTAAAATAAAAATTTAATTTTTTTTTTTTTTTTTTAATCTTTTTGGCCCGGCCGGGCAAGTGGACGCGACTCTGGTAGCCTAGAGTTTAAAAAAGGCAATATTATGAACAACTATCTGATAATATGCGGCCTTGCTCAGTTGGTTGAGCACATGTAAGTGGTATTCAGGAGGTTGGGGTTCGGATTCCCCATGTTATCCATTTGGCTCCTCTCCCACGGCCCCTGAAGCACACTTCCCGCTCGCCACCTGAAATAGGCAGTTCACCCCCCATACCGTCTTCACCCAGAAATAACGCCCGGTAGTTATATTCAACTTTACCCTAAAAAGATCAGATTTTCGTTTTTACTCTCTTTTTCTCAAATAGAACGCCCCTTCAAATATAACGCCTGGGCGTTATATTCGAGTAGAACTCCCGGGCGTTATATTTGAATGTTCCATGGGCAGAGTGCCTTGTAAACGTAGTATACATGGGTTTGAAAGGGTGGGGAGGGGGGTATATATGGGTTTTAAAGGGGGTTGAAAGGGGTTTTGGATTCCAAGGGGCATATTTCGGTTCAATTTTTGTTTTTATTTTCTTATTTCCGAATTTATAAGGAATTCTTTAGACAGGGGGGCAACCCTGTCTAATCATTTATTATAAAATCGGGAAACAGGCCCGGCGCCCCTCACATGAATTCCATAGCCAATCCAGGCTGGGAGAGGCACTTCCGGCCAGTCCCATCCCCAACCACGGACCTCCCACAGTGAAGACGACTGTCTTCAGCCATCCCGTGCAGACCCTGATCTATGTTAGTAGTTAGAATTTAATCCTATTCCAATATATAGATGAATTCTATATTATCAAAAACAATCACACAAATTCCTGACCGATTCCCTGATACAATTACCGTAATAATCCCTAACCCTAAATTATCTACAAAACAGAAACTTTAATCATAACTAATACTCAACACAAAATGAATTCCCAATTAAGGACTAATTAACCAAAACCTTCAAAAACGTCAAGAAGTGTAAATCGCCTCAGAAATTAAACCCAATTTTGAGCAAAGCAAATTTCCAATAAGCCGAATGTCCCACTCTCTCCAATCCAACAGCCAAAGGAAATTTCAGTCAAAAGACGACAGAGGGAGGCAAGCCTACTGTGGGCTGCAGCAGAAGATTGTCCAAAATGACATACTCGATGGGGGGCAACATCAAGCCTGTCATTTTGGATAATCTCCAGAATATCATCCGATTATAAACGGCAGGTCCATCCGTAACCCTAAAACTAGAAAACGTCAAGAAGTGTAAATCACCTCAAGAAATTAAACCCAATTTCGAGCAAAGCAGATTTCCAATAAGCCGTAAACCCAATTTCGAGCGGCGCAGATTTCCAAAGAGCAAATATCCCACTCTCTCTGATCCAACAGCCAAAGGGTATTTCAGTCAAAGGCTACAAAGGGTGGCAAGCCTAGTGTGGGCTGCAGCAGGTGAAGATTGTCCAGGATGACAGGCTTGATGGGGGCGGCAGCAAGCCTGTCATTATGGATGATCTGCACCGTATCATCCAATTGTGAAGGTGATGGATGGAGGGTGGTCCGTTGATGGCGAGGCAATTGGAGATGGATGACAAGTGATGAATAATAGGTAGTGGGTGAGGCAATTGGAGATGGATGACGAGTGGAATTCTGTAGTGACCCTCAGCCAAAAGATGGTCGCATTGCAATTCTGGACAACATATGTTTTCTACAGAATTTTTTGGTTTTTTTTTTTTCTTCGGAATTTTGGGGCCCCACCGAAGTTGCCACTAATTTACTGAATATAAAGACCGGGCGTTATAAACGAATATAACGCCCGGCGGGCCCGACGGGCGTTATATTCGTATACAATGCCCGGGCGTTATTTTTGGGTGAAGACGGTAGTGGACCGAACAAGCCAAGCTAGGGGTTAGGTTAGACCCTGACAGGATAAGCGTAACCTTGAGGTGGGCAGCCGATAATCCTTACAGTGTGGTGTCCGTGATGTATAGATACAAATTGCAGTCAGATGCTGGTGCGAGATGCTTATCGGGTTGACGGATAGACCTACTGTCTTCGCCCTAATAAAACGCCCCGTCATTACCATTGCACCGGGACTGAAAGATGCCCCTAAGGCAGCTATAATGATCGGGCGAAGCACTTCCAACTGAATGACAAACGGCAGCAGGGCTAGGGGTCAACCTTGTCTAAGTGAGCGAGTCAGTGGGAAGCCCATTGACTAATACCACCGAGGCTGCGTCCGTGTAAATTGTTTTTGCCCAGGTGCAAAAACCTTTCCCAAATCCCATCGTTTCCAAGGTCGTGAAAACGAAGGTCCAACCAACTTTGTCATAGGCCTTTTCCATATCCAACAGAAGAACTGACACTTCCCTTTTTTTCTTTTCGATCACCTCCAAGGCCGGGACGGTAACCATTATGTTGTCAAAGATACATCTTCCTTTTACAGAGGTCACTCTCCTGTTTCCATTGTTCCCCTTGTTCCACATTCGTTGCTAGGGACAAGTTCATCTTCTGTTTGCAACACCGCTACTCCTCTTGTTGTGTATCACCGACAACATCCGCGACATCGTCATTTGTCCGGGGATCAGCAACCTGTTTCTTTGTCTGCCCCGATTCTCTCTGTGCCTTCTCCACAGGTTGCAGTTCCTTTGTTTCAAATGGCAATATCCGCTCCTATGCTTCCGGCAGCCAGCCCAGCTGCTTGCAGGCAGCCATGGTACTTTGCAGTGTTAGATATTCATGACTCACATGTACAACACGATGTGGTCCCTGCCCAGAGTACACTCCCGACTCCTGGTACAGTCCCTACTCAGGATGCAGCCCTGCACGTTGAGGGATTGGCACATGATCTGCCCGGATTGCAGTTGACCTCACAAGGCGTAGGCCACATGGGGGATCTTTTTTTATTTTTTATTTTTTATTTTTTTATTTTATTTTTTAATGGCTCTTTTCCATTGGTGGGGAGCTGCACCTGCTGGAAAACGGGTCCAGCGTCCCTTTACATCATAGTGAGTGGAAATAAAAAGTACAGCTCATGCTGGGAACCGGACCAAGCGTCCCTTCAGCTCTGTAAGTGCTGATCCTTCTATGAGACCGAAATGATGATAATGATTTTAAGTAAAGCCACATGGGGAATCTGCAAATGGCTGACCAACATTGTTCGGATGAACCACAAATTTGTGCTCTGCCACGCACAGGCCACATGGGTGATCTGCAAATGACTGACCAACAAACAACCCAACACATTTTGGGGCTTGCAACACCTAATCTGCAAATTGTTGGCCAGCATCCAACAAACCAGCCTGAAAACCTCACCAATCTTTGTGGTCTGACAGCAACTAATATCTGTCTTCACATTCTCCACCGCCCGTTTTATACACCATCAGACTTCCTTGCAATCGCCCTTCAGCTTGATGATGATCTTCCCCAACTACAGCCAGAGGATTGTAATTATACCATCGAATGAGGCTTTACCATTGTTGTCCTACACGTAGCAATGAGGGACCGTCAACTTGAACTGCGCAATGCTCATGGAGGGGCGTGGTTTAATCCTCCATCCCACATCTCTGCCTGCATTGAGCACGGCCCATACCATTACATGGCCATTGTGCATGCCTCTGACCATTGGGAGTTGTGGGACAACAACACCATGGTCCATGTTATGACTGATGTCACTGATTTCTTACAAAATGATGTTGTTTTCTTGCCACAACAAACCATCCGCAATCTCTTTTATGTTGAAGATCATTCCTCTGACCCCGTGCTGCAGCAAAACAATGTACAGCCACAAACACAGTTACACTTGGCTGTAGCCGCCATCATCTCTGTCACAATCACTACAATGACATGGTTTTTGCATCCATGTGTGCAGAGGACTGCCCGCCCGTTCCTGACTGCAGGCAACCCCCGTATCTGGACAATATATGTCCATTTTGCAGCCATGGGCGCTATAGTGAATGCATGGTCTTTTGTGGTGACCATTCTTCCGTCATTTTGGCCTGCAATCGACATGCCATTTGTCGGGGGGGTGTGGTGGGCATGCTCAATGCCAATCGTCGTGGCAATTGCTGCACTGAGAATGCTCAGTTAGGTCTTCCATGTGTTCATCCACCTCATCCTTACAATGTATGTCCCCTCTGTCATCAAGGACAGACTCATTCTTGAGCCTTTTCTTATCCTCTTTTGCCTTCATCTTCACTCCACACTCCATACTTTCCCTTACTTTCCCTTTATCATTGTTTGTTTGTCTTCTTTCCATCTCTCCTCCCTGTGTTTATCCCCTCCCCCTTCACTCTGCCTCTTTCTCATAGCGTACAAGTGGGCCGTTATGAGGACAGCTCGCGCTCAACTTCACCAACATGGCGAGCCTTGTACGTGATAGGCACGGTGAAGGGGGAGTTAAAAGAAGAATGAGAAAAATGAATGGTTTCAGTGTGCCTTTCATGTTTGTCTTGTTTTTTTAATCTTTAATTTTTGCTGTTTGTTTCGCAAAGTGCGCTCTTTTAGTTCATAGTTATATGACGATACATATATCTCTCTGTGCCTACGGTTTACCGGGCAGTTCTGTTTGTGACGATATATATATATATATATATATTCTATTTGACGATATATATACATATATATATATATATATCGTCACAAAYAGAACTGYCCRGTAAACCGTAGGCAGAGAGAGAGAAGAGGACAACAAACGAGGGGCTGTGACAAAYTGTTTYGTCGGAGTTTCACCKACTCATCAGGAGGCTGAACCCTCAACAGTCTGCAGAATCCCCTCACTGATTAAACTGTAAATGATAATCTACCTTAACCAAAATCAAAGTAGACTATCACTCACCCACACCAGATGGAAAACTCTACAGACTCTCGGTTATATATATATATATATATATATTCCACCTCTGTAAGAACAGCCTTCTCCAAGCAACACCAATGAGTGTCTCAATGCACACCAAATAATGACCGGGTGATCAATATGGGGGACTTACTCCCATCTCAAATTTGCAAAAGACAATGAATGAAGGATTGACGAGTTGACGCACAGCATGTCAAGTAGGCACTGCAAACCAGGGGGACAAAGTAACTGTTGGGATTTGGAGGTGGGCCTACTCTGGAGGCCACCCAACTTAAGGGATAGCGGGCCCCACGCATCCAGGACGAGGGGAATATACACCTGGCGATATGAAAGGAGCCGTGTGTTAATCCTTTCGGAGAGGAAGCAATCATTGCCACAGACTTCAGAAGGGTGAGGGAAAGTTGAGTGATATATCCGCTACGAACAGGGGCGTCTCTGTCAGAAGAAGTCAGAGTTTGTTTGTTTGTTGAACTTTTTTCCTTTTTTTTCTTTTTTTTTATAACAGGTGACAGCCTTGAGATCTCATCATCGAACTGATCAGCCCTAGGTAATTCAGAATTGTAGTGTTTTACTCATCTGGAGTCCGAACTCAGGTCCGTATTTCAAAAGCTCAAGGGTGTACCAACTGAGCTAGGCCAGTTGGAAGAAGGAGAAGAAGTCAGAGTTCTTTTTTTTTTTTTTTTTTTTTTTTTTTTAAACCCAACAAAACACCTGGCTCCGATCTATTCGTGGGGAGCGACATGTGCTGGGAACGGGCCCCAGCGGCCCATATGAAATATACATCAATCTGTCTTACCAGGGCAATCACCCCGGCTTTGGCTATGAAATGCAGCACCTTTCTGCGGGAAACCGGGTCCAGTGGACCTTCTGAGTAGCTCCGGAAGATGGACCAGACTTCAGGGAACAACGAGAGTCCTCCGAGAGGCATTGGCAGTCCTCTGTGTCCCCTCATCCTGCATCTCACTCTCTAAGTAGCCTGTCTACACATATCCACTGTTTGGGGATTTCTGACAATCCACTAGTCTAAGAGTGGACAGAGAGAGACTACTCTGCCTTTTTGGGGGCTTGTTTTTTTGTAGGGGCATTACAACAGGAATGAGGAGTAATCAATGCTGGCAGGCCTTTGCTCAGTCATTTCCTGATATCCTGCTCAGTTAATCATCTGGAATCCAGAGTAATCAATGCTGGCAGTTTTTTCCAGATACTGATTTTTTTCTGATGTTCCTGAATTGTTTCTGAATCATTCTGTACAAGGGACTCTGGACCTGTTTTCCAGCAAGTGATGCTCCCCACTAATAGATGGAGCCTCTCCCCAGGGGCCTCGTCCCACTACGTCCGATTTACGCTTGTGCTCCGCCGTTTTCGACCACGTGTGGCCTTCTGTGACATGTGTGAGTCGTTGATGATTTCGTGTATCCACTGCTAGTGTGGATTGTCTCTGTTTTTGTGGATGCAGCTTCCTGTCGGCCAGTAGAATTTTTTTCTTAATCATTTGTTGGCCATTTAGTTGGCCACTTTGCGTTGGCGCGAAGCTTCAATACTATGGTTTTTTTGGGGGGGGGGTGTTTTTGAAGCTTCGCGCCTTGCTATTTTTTTAGGCAGAAATTGAGAATATTGAGATTTCCGTGGAAGACTGTGAACAGGCCGGCGGGAAGGTTGCATGCAGATGTACCGGGTTGGTGGAAGTGTGGATGCATAGCGTTGGCCTTGTTTTCTTTGCATTTCTGAAAAAAAAAAAAAGGATTCTTTATATGTTTTTTTTTAAAGAAACGGCCGCCACACACCGTTTTACGCGATGCTAGTGGGTCGAGGCCCCAGGTGCTAGCGGTGTCTGCCTTAACCAGCACCACTAGCACTGGTGGGAGTGTTTTGTGAAAAAAAAAGAAACAAAAAAAAAGGAAAGAAAGAAAAGGAATGAGAAGGGCATTGTCTAAGTTAAAAGTTAAAACTATGGGCTTGTCTGACAGTTAATCCTCCCTGTGGAAGTAAGTATCAATGCTGTCAGGATCCCCAGGGTCGTGACGAGGGGAAGCGTTCAGAGTCTCAGACTCTTCAGAGTGAGTATCAATCAGTGGTGCTTGGGATGCTGGGCCCGGTTTCCAGCAGGTACAGCTCGCCACTGATGATAGAACGGAGACCTTTTTTTCGTTTGAAAAAAAAATAAAAAGAGAAATCATCATCATCATGAGAAAGGGAGCAGCAGTTTGTGTCCTTCCAGGACATCTGTTAAAATTGGAAAGATACAGAGAGAGCAGATTAGCGCCATGGCCCCTGCGCAAGGATGACATGCATAAATCGAGAAATGATCCAAATTATTTTTATTTTATTTTTTACAGAAAAAAACAAAACAAAACAAAAAAAAAAGTGTGAGGAATGAGCCCTCGCAGTGGCCTTCCTGGCCGCGTCACCCGACGGACAAGGGGCCCCCAGCAAGCTCCGTGCCCGTCCTAAGTGAAGGCAGGCCTGCATTCCGACATGAGGCCTCATTTTTGTCATTTCTGCATGTGGGGGGCGCCAGACAGTTTCCACGAGCCAGTTGGTTACAATGGCCACACCCAGTGGGTGCACGACATGCTGAGCCTCTGGGCTCACCCAGCTTGCGACGAGGCCAGAGTCTTCTCAACCCATGAGAGTCCAGGCAGCGACGTGGCAAGTGACCTATCGGCCAACGAGAAGGCAGTGAGTGACAGCAGCCACATTGCTCAGCAGGGCGCAGCCTAACTGCTCCAGTCCCAGGCCGCTATCTGAATGGGCCTGGGCGCAGATACTGGGGCCCAATGCCAGGCTAGAGGTCACTTAGCCCCCAGGGCGCAGCACTTTCCATATAGGAAAGCGCCCTGTGCCAGAGAGCACATCCTGGCCTGTGAGATCTACGCTGTAGCGCTGCTGGATCATAGCGCTGGGAGGCCGCTAGGAAGTCAGGCTGGAGGGCACATGCGAGACTTCGCTAGTGCATGGTGGTGTAGGGTGCTGCAGAGGCAGCGGGCACACGGCAGCCATAGCCGGGCTGCATGGGCGCAGGCTGGTGTGGGCGATGATGGTCTTCCGGTGTAAGGGCGCACACTGGGAGAGGAAGGGGTGAGGTTGAGGCAAGTACCTGGTGTATGTGGCAGACTGCATTGGCAACTCTGTCACGTATATTGGTCTTCAGCTTGAAGCGACCACTGTTTCATATTGTAGTGTAGGCTAGAGTAGGTGCTGAGTAGGATAGGCTGGGCGCTGAGCGTCAATCAAGAAGGGCGGCGTTGGATACATCGTTGGTGGTGGCGAGAGTATGCTCTCATTGACATTTGAGTTCATTGTATTGCTCTTATTTGGCTTGTATCTCCGTGTACTGTGCTTTCTGCTTGGTACACGACTACCTGGTCTTCAACGTGATATTGCAATTTGGTTTTCTTTTTCTTTTTCTTTTTTTAAATTTGGACCATTTCTCGATTTATGCGTGTCATCCTTTGGTTTTCTGTCTATCGCTTTCACTCATTTTCCTTGCAAAAGGAACAGCAGTTCAACTAGCAGCAATAAAAGCAGACGACAACATCAATGGCAGCAGATGTAGCAAGAGCCATTGGGGTAGGACCAGCAACAGAAGGCTGCGAGCCATTGGGGTAGGACCAGCAACAGAAGGCTAGCAGTTGCCGCAGCAGCGGGAAATAGTAGGCACCTGCAGACGCAATAGGCTAATAGCAACAGCAGCCAATCGTAGCAGATGCAGCACAAGCAGGAGACATGACTACCGTCTTCACTAGAGTAGAACGCCCGGTCATTATCCCTGTATTTGGGGCAACTTTCATTCCAGATACAGCGATAATGACTGGGCATTTTTATAACAGCTAAAGTGGCAGTGGTCCTATCAGACGCAGCGGCAGTGGTGGTCATAGCAGGAGGAGCAGTAGAAACACCGGCAGTAGCAGCTGCAGCAGCGGCCACAGGTCCTGCAACAACTCTCTCGCTCGCGCGCGCGCGCCTACCTATAGCTGCACACAGGTCCCTGCGATCACTCTCTGAATGTTGTCACTGCTCTCCCTCTCTCTCTGCGGTGCTCTACTACAGCTATGGCACCCAGCCAGGTAGTGTTCATGCTTCAAGATCTTGGCCCCCAGTAATGCAGCACCGCTTCTGCATATGCCAGAACCGAAGAAAGGCAGATTTTGGCACTTCATTTTGTGCATTTGCATGCCTCCTCCCATGTGAGTCCTTACCCTCTCCTGCCAGGGTGTGCTGCGGCCCACAGAGATACAGTCTGTTGTGGACCTTTCCTGGGACTGGGCTGCAACTGGACCAGGAGTGGATACGCGAGGCGGCTCCCTACCCACTGACTACTAGAGACCTCCACTGTTCCTACCGGTCTTATCCTATCGGTTCACTACTTTGGCCTCTACTGTTCATACTGGAAAGCTCTCCTGTGGCCCTAAGGTACGAAGAAGATCGGACACAGTACTGGGCATGTACTGCGGCAGTGTGTGAATGCTTTCAACAAACACAAGCCGGAACCGACGCCATCTCTGCCTCAACTGGTCTCCATCATCTTTCCCCACATCAACTCATCCGGCCAGGGGTCAGCCGGTAGCATCAGGACCGAGCTTCATCTCTGCAGCAGTGTGTGAATGCTTTCAACAAACACAATCTGAATGCTTTCAACAAATCGGACACAGTACTGTTCCAGCTTGGCGCAAAGATGGTTTACTTTTTGAGAAGGAACAAACGAAGTTTAACGAAAAATAAAATAAAATGAAGAGCCAGAATAAGCCAGCGGCCTAGCTCAGTTGGTAAGGCACGCATGTGACATTCAGGAGGTCTTGGGTTCAATCCCCCCATTGGCCTTATGTACCTCCCTGGGCAAGCTCGGTGCCCGCCACCTAGAGATATGCCGTTGGTGCCCCCGAGTGGCATTGAGCTGACATGCTGATGTTCATAGGGGGAGGGGACCGGAGGGGAGGCACAGTGACTGGCCCATCGAAGAAGCTCCGTCCTGATGTTACCGGCTGACCCCTGGCCGGTATCGGCCACCTGCTGTAGCAGGTATCGCACCTGCTGGTGGGTGCAGCTCCCGCATGTTCCCTCGTTGGAGGCTTGAGCACCGGTGTGGCTACTACGGGGTATTCCCCGTAATACTACTATAATGACAATAAAAAAGGGCTGAAAGGCCTTCCTGTCCACATTCGACAGGTAATTGAATTGGTTTGGCTTAAGTGAATTAACCTTTTATATTTAGAGAGGGGGGGGGAAGAAAAAGAAAAAGAAAAAGAAAAGGGAAAAAAAAAAGCCAGAATCAATGTCAGATTACTGCCAGCATTGCACAGAGCCATCCCCTTTGACGTCCTAAACCTCTCAGATTACTGCCAGCCAGCATTGCACAGAGCCATCCCCATTGACCTCCGCCACGGAGGTCGGAGGTCAGAGGTTGGTGCTTGCATCTGACTACAGGATGAAGTCCATAGCCCACTGGTGCCTCTTCAGAGGCCTTCCTGATGCAGCACCAATCTTGGACATGAAGATGCGCAAGTCCACCATAGCCAAAGGTCAACCTCTGCTGCTCCTCCATCCTCCATAGCCTAGCTGGAGGTCCTTCTCCCTCACCTCCATAGCCTAGGACAACCTCCACATCTCTCCCTACTACACTTCCATAGCCGCGGAGGTCCTCTTCATCACCCTCCAACTCCACGTACTTCCTCCAGGAGCTCCGCCACTTCTCCCTTTTTGCAGGGCGGCAGCATGACTGCCGGGTGAATGAGCACACTGCTCATGATTGCACTAAATGATATACTTCGCTTGCTCGGCCTCCGACACCTCTTGGCCGGGCAATCCAGCCTGCACGTGCCTCGATTGGGTGCACTACACCTACCGGATGTTCCCTCCTTTTGGCTGGAACATCACTGCGTATTGAAATCTCCCTATAGGCCCCCTGAACCGAGATTACTACCCGCCTAAAGTCAGGCCCTGGACCTACCAGTAAGCTATCGGACCTTTCCAGGCCCAAATAACTGCTGGAAAATCCATAACAGGTCCCTATCAAATTCTACTTATGTCCCAGGGCGCTAAACCACCCCCAATGTCCTACCGCTTCATTTCAGTCCTGCCCTTGGCCATCTCTCTCTACCGTTACCTCATCCGTGTCACAGGCACAGCCACACACACCTGGCTAACAGAGTTAGCGCACGGATCAAGACTTGTACTCAGGCAAGCACAAGGCACAGATGCACTTTAAAATAGATCACACAAAAATATATATTCAGGGTTGCCAGGCCGAACGTACGGAGGCCCCTAAGCTGACCCCCGAACGTTCGGGCGTTCGGGTCCCCGTACGGAGCCCAAACTTGAAGGGGTTCGGACCCCGCAAAAAAATATTTTGGCACCTAAATATTATTATTTGTTTCTGAAAAAAAAATTGTGAGTTCTTTGTGATGTAAGGTATCTCCCACTTAATTTTGAACCCATTCTGTCCTTCCAAAAAAAAAAAAAAAAATCCTCAAAGATGGTGGTGTCAAAACATGCTTGCCCACTCACTAAGACGCCATGATGATGTCTGGGATGGAGAGGAAGATGGGCGAGATGAGGTGGATGCGCTCAATTACTTTGCAAATCTTACCGCAGTCTACGTGGATGGGGTGAGTGGTGATGACGAGCAGGATGAAGAAGACGCCATCGGCTTTGACATTCATGATGACGTCTGGCATGGAGAGGAAGATGGGCGAGACGAGGTGGATGCGCTCAATTACTTTGCAAATCTCTGCGCAGTCTACGTGGATGGGGTAAGCGGTGATGATGAGCAGAATCGAGAAGAAGTCGTCGGCTGCGAAACTGGTGAGCAGGATGATGAAGATGCCGTTGGCTACTTTGCAACCATCAATTCCGTATGTAAGGAGTGCGAATTTGAAAGCGATTGTCAGGGTAGCGAGTGGGAATATGGCCTTGGTGACGCAGGAGGGTTGGAAGTGGAGTGAGGGCAGGTGGTAATGGTGATAGTACCGGTGACGTCAACAGTTCAAAAAGTGATTGCAGCAAAGATACCGAGAACAACATCTCCTGATGCTGGCGAGTGGGGGGGAGGAGGTAGGGCTGATGGCTCCAATGGTGGAACTGGGAAAGAACGATGTCAGGGACAACAGCAATAACAACGACAACAACAACAACAACGACGACAACAACAACAACAACAACAACAACAACAACAACAACAACAACAACAACAACAACAGCAACATCACCCAGCCTCATCAGTGCAGTGGAGATCATGCTGACAGGGAATATGCCCGTGATGATGCGGGCGAGTGGGAGGTGGAGTTGGGGCTGATGGCAACGGCGGCAGCCGCGGTGACAACCGAAAGTGAGACGAGCCGTGGGTGGGATATCGGGTGGGGGCTGGAGGAGGGGCCGGATCCTCAGCTCGAAGCTAACATCTACGGGACGCGGGCGACGGACATGATGGGAAAGTGTGATCTATGCGACCTGTTGGAGCAAAGGCAGGAGAGGGGCGAGATGGGTGTGAAGGATGACAGATGGGATGATAGACTGGACAACAAGCACGACAGCGGACGGGGAGGGAGTGGAAGAGGTGACGAGGCCGAGAAAGGTAACTGCGATAACAATAACAACAACAACAATGATATCTATAACGACAGCTTCATCAAAGATGGTCGCATCAACGACAGTTTCATCGACGATAGCGGGGATTGCGTCAGCGGCAAGCTCGGTACTAGTAAGGTTTGCCTATCAACTTTTATCACCTGTACGGGGGGAGAGGGGCGGGGATCGGCAGACGCAGACAGGGATTATTCCAACAAAAACAAGATCAACAACGATTACAACAGCAACAACAACAACAACAACAACAACAACAACAACAACAACAACAACAACAACAACAACGACAACAACAACAACAACAACGACGACGACGACGACGATGACGACGATGACGACGATAACAACAACAACAATGACAACTATTACGACATTTTCATCAATGATGGTCGCATCAACGACAGTTTCATCAACAACAGCGGGGATCGCGCCAGCAGCAATGCTCGTGTATCCGCTTTCATCATTTGTACTGGGGGACAGAGGCGGGGATCGGCTGACATGGATAGGGAAGGGTTTGGGGTTGGCAGAAATGGAAGAAATGGTTTGCTACTTCTCTCCCCCCCCAAACTGTATGATCTAGTGTTCCTCCTTTGCTAGCATCGGGTGGGGATCGGATAGTTGAGAGTCGCTGCCCCCTTGGTTGATCGGGGTTGCCCGGTCCGCAACCTCAATCAACCTCAATCAAGGAGGGGGTGGATAGGTCGCGGCCTTGTCTGTCTGACCTGATTGCGATGAGCTTGATGATTCAATGTGCTGGTTGGGGAGGAGGATTCTCATAATAAGGCAGGAGGCCAATCCTTCCCTATCGCGGGAAGGTCATCAATGCCTCTGCTACCATGCTTTTCGTTAGGAAAATACTACATAATAGGATGAATGATCTCCCCCTCGTTGACTGGGGTGGGTCGGCCCTCAACATAGGGGTGTTGATTGGCCCTTACGAGGACGTCGGCGGTTTAGGGTATGCGTTTTGATTTGGTTCTTTGGTGGGGAGATCGACGAAGATTTTTCTTGTTACCTTTTTGCCGCGTTCATACTCCATGGGCAGGAGGTCAATCCTTCCCTAGTGTAGGGAAGTAATCAATGCCTCTACCCAACGATTACATACAGATTGGATTGTATGTACATATAGACGTCTGCACACATCAGTGTATAGGGACGCTGGGCCTGACTTCCAGATCACACCCATCATACCCGTTTAGGGATTATAGTAGATAATGGAAGGAGGTTGGTTACATAGGGTTCTCTCTTCTTGCGTCTCATAGTGATTTCATGGTAGATAATGGAGTATAGGGTAGATGAGGCTCTTCCTTCATGGGTCATATATTGATGAATATATACACATACTACTGCATAGGGGAGCTGGGCCCGATTTCCGGTTGATCTACAACACATTGTTTAGTGGCGCTGGACTTGATTGCTCTGATCTCCAGTTTGCACACATCATATCAAAAGCAGGGTTTCGTTTCCTCGTCTGATAGGTAGGATTAGGCTTGATGCCTTAGTCTGTGGATAAGAAATTGTTGATCAAATGGACAGGGTTTTCCCATCTTCTGACATATATTGGTTGATGAGCATACATAGGTAGTATCTGATATCAAAACATCTTTGTATAGGGACGCTGGACCCGATTTCCAACTCATACATTTACATCATTGTACAGGGACGCTGGATGCGATTTCCAGCAGGGGTTGCTCCCCACCAATAGATGGAGTCTTCAACGTTGGGGCCTACTTAGCGGGGATGCTTTTACCACCTCATTAAGTAGGCTTCCTGTATACGAAGTTTAAAATTAAAAAAATAATAATAATAATAAAAAGTTCTTTTTCTCTTTTCACTTTTTGTTTTTCTTTTATTTCGGGGCATGAAAAAAAATATTATTTTTCAAACTTTATTTGTAGATTCTCTATTATGTAAGATACACATATATAAATTTTCATAGCATTGTCACAGCCAAAAAAAAAAGAAAAATCGCGATGTCAAAAACGTGCTCCCCCACTCAATAATTTCATTCTCGTTTGATTTTTTCTAATTTTCATTATTATTATTTATTTTTAGTGTTCGATTTTTATTTCAAATTTGGTAAGGAATTTGCATGTAACATTGAGGAAAATGTTGTTTAGTTTATTCTTATGCATAACATATATGTTTTTCATATTTTTTGGAATTCGTTTTTTTTTTTTTTTTTTTTGGGGGGGGGGGGGGGCCCGGGGGGGATCCGCGTTCGACTGAACGGCCGAACGCATTGAGAGAGGGTGCCGAACATTCGGGGGTTCGGCCCGTCCCGAACGTTGGCAACCTTAGACATATATGAACAAATCTGTAACAATTGGCAGGACTTTCGAACTGCGGCAACAACACTTACTCGTCGTATGCTTTTACATGGGCATTCCCCACCAACCCTTGCTAAGGGGTGGACCTGCTACATGCGCTCCCGCCAACGTCGCTATCCTACACATTTGACGCGTCTCTCTCAGTGGTTCCGACGCATGTTGCGATGGTCCTTGTATCATCCTATTTCTTCTTCGCCCCCATGATGCTCTCGTCCTGCCCCTACTTACTCATCTGCTGCTACCGCAGTTTCCACTCCTGCAGTGTCCACTGTTGGAGTCTCCACTCCTGCAGTTTTCACTGCTACAGTGTCCACTGTTGCGGTTTCCACTGCTGCAGTATCCACCACTGCAGTTTCCACTGCTCCAGTTTCCACTGCTGCAGTGTCCACTGTTGCGGTTTCCACCGCTGCAGTGTCCACTGATGCAGTCTCCATTGCTCCAGTTTCCACTGCTTCAGTTTCCGCTGCTGCAGTTTCTACCATAGCTACGCCGGACCGGACCGAATCCGGACCCCGGACTCCGGACTTCTCGGCCCCATCTGGACTTCCGGAAAACCGGAATATTCCGGAAGATCCAGACCGGTCCGGAACCCGTCCGGATCTCTGTCCAGAACCCCTGTATTTTCCGGAAGAAAAGGAAAAAAAAAAAAAAAAAAACTGTGGGGGGGAATGCTCAATCTCAGGTCTGCATCTCAAYAGTTCAAGGGTGTGACACAAAAAGGCTGAATTATGTCGTTGGGGTGCATTGGCTGTTTTATTTTTTCGAAAGGGCGACAGCCTTGAGATATGAGATATCACTGGATTCGAACTTTGGTCTGCATTGAAACCACCAGTACCTCGCCCAGCTATCGGACGCGGCGCTTCCCGTATACGCGCCCCGTCGGGAGGGGCACCCACCTTGCAACGACCGGTACCGCCCAAAACTCGGAATCAAAAACGGAA
>BFEA01000166.1:2223118-2233378 GCA_003427395.1 Chara braunii | reverse complement strand
AATAGCCAGCACGGCACCTCTTCAACACGAGTGTGCCGTGCTACAAAGCCATGGACACACTGTGGCGAGTGTGTTATAAGGCTACTTACGCACGCGCATGGCTCCGACAGTGCCTGGGTTCAAACCCCTACAGCAGCAGTTGCATCCCAAATCTTGATAATATAAATCCGGGAGCAGGGAAGGGCGGGGCGGGGCAGCATGGCGCGCGCGCGTGCGGCGGCCTTGGAGCGGAGCGGGGCGGGGCGGGGCAGCATGGCGCGCGCGCGTGCGGCGGCCTTGGCCTTGGCGCTTGCGCGTACGCGTCGTGATGCGGCTTCCTTTTTCGCCACGTGGAGCTCTCCTGCTGCAGCACCTTTTTCCGTCGTTTTTTCCCACTTTTTTGCCCGAAAACGCCCCAAAAACAGCCAAAACCCGACTGTCGGGTTTTGCAGTATTTCGCTGTTGTGCAGTGTGGTGGGTGGGGGCGGGGACCGTTCCCGCTCTGATACCAATGTAGCGGACCCACCAGGTGTGGTGCTCCGCTAGTGACAGGAATGGAGATGGAGGAAGAAGGGGGAGCAAGATGGCACAACGCAGCTCCCCACGCAAGACTCCAACGCACGTACTCCAAAAATGTGCAAGTGAGCAGCCTGGACTGGCCTACCCCGAATGTAACACAGGCCTGTGAGAACAGGCCAAGGGGCTGGTCTCACAGGCCAACCCGAGGTCCGCTACACTGGGCCCCAATTGGTTCGGTTATTATTTCGTGCCATGCCCGACAGTTTGCACAGACACTTCTACGAGAAAAGTAAACAACCCCACATGACCTACGATACTTTGAGTAGGGATGTTGTGGTTTTTTAGGCACAATCGATGTCAGCCTCCACTTTCTGGCATAAGGACTTGGACAAAGGTCAAACGTGGAACGGTCGTACCATCTTCCAAATAAGGGTCAAGGATCATCTGATCCTCACTTTAGATGAAGGTGGTATGGAGGAGGTCCCGTACAGTCAGATTGAGTGGGGCCTCGAGGAGGAAGACAATAGTACGAGTCAGGGGAGCACTTATGTTGTTGTCGCGGTTGGAAGGAGGTCCCAAGGAAGAGGAAGAGGTCAGGGTCAAAGGGGTCAGGCCTCTAGTGGTCGAGGATAGGGCGGCCGGGGGGTTGGTGGTAGAGGAAACGGCCAAGAGGGAAGTAGGAGTCAAGGTCCGCCGCAAAACCGTACGCGTGCCAATCGGTCACCTCCCAGGAGGGGTGAATGGCACCATGGCCTGCCGCAAGGCAGACCATGGGAATCGTTGGGCTTAGACCAAACAGTTCGGCAGAGGAGAATTGAGGATAGTCAGTGCATTTATTGCGGTGACCGGGGGCATATTATTAAGTATTGCCCCAAGTATAGGGATGCCCGGCGATCAGCTGCAGAGGCAGCAAAAGGCAACAGCCGGTAAAGGTCGCAATTGCCCTTACCCCTAGGCCATGTGGAAAAAAGTGCACCACCACAAAGAAACTCCCAAACCACGTGTGCTTATGGCAAAGGTTGCTGGCCAGCGCCTAGTTAGTTGTTGAGAGACTGCTTGCATTAAAGTCTCTCTAGGCGCTTCCCTCACAGGACTGACAGAAGAGTTGAAAGAAAGGATGTCAATCTGGTACAAAATGAAAAAAGGACAACTATTGTTAGTAGACGTTGCGTTGCAGAAGCTAAAGCTGAATTTGAAAGTCCAAAAGCTAGCAGATCCCAGAGTCAGCATCCTCGCAAACAATCGCACTATGCAAATCGAGGATTACGTTGAGGGAGTCCAAGCGTACTTCCGCCTAGAGAAAGATGGGAAGGTTGAGAGAGTTCTTCATTCCTTGACTTTCCTCATAGACAACAATCTCTCATTTGATATGGTCCTAGGTATGGACTGGGGAGGGGCAGCAGGAGCCACATTACATTTAAGAGAGCATTGGTGTAGGCTTCCTGGTCCTTCAGGCGACATCAAAACGGCTCGCCTGTTTCATGTGTCAGGATAGCCCTCTGGCACATTGCTGCCTCAATGCTCCCACGTTCGCGCGATTAGTGAAGAAGGAGCAATTAGAATAACAACTTTTTGTAGCCTATGTTAAGTTTGTCACTGGGCCTAAGGAAGAGGAACCCACTAACCCAGCTATTGCCAAGTTGCTGGAAAAGTACGCAGACTTCTCTGAGCCACCTACAGGAGTAGTGTCGCGGCCAATCCAACATCGAATTGAGATAGAGCTAGGTCGTATGACTCCTAAGGGAGGCATCTATAAAATGTCCCCAAGGGAGCTAGAGGAGTTGCACAAGCAGTTAGATGAGCTTCTCGAGAAGGGTTGGATTAGGCCCAATTCCTTTTCATTTGAAGCGCTTGTTCTATTTGTCCCCAAGAAGGAGGGAGAGTTTCGAATGGGCATTGACTATAGGAGTCTTAACACCACCACAGTAAAGAATGTAGAACCACTGCTCCGTATAGATGATCTGTTCGATCGGGTGCAGGGCTGCAAGTACTTTTCTAAGATAGATTTGAAGTCAGGCTATCATCAGATGGAGGTGCATCCTGATGATCATTATAAGACGGCGTTGAGGACTAGATATGGGCACTATGAGTTTATAGTGATGCCCTTTGGACTAACCAATGCGTCGGCCACGTTTCAGCGCTGCATGAACGATTTGTTTATATCGTGGTTAGATAAATTCGTGATTATGTATTTAGATGATATCCTAGTGTTTAGCAAGACCCTCCAGGAGCACAAGGCTCGTCTGAGGCAGGTCTTGGAGAAGCTAAGAAAAGCTAACTTCAAGATCAACGAGAAGAAGCGTGAGTGGGACAAGACGCAAGTGTTGTACTTGGGCCACGTGTTCAATGGAGATGGCATAAAATTTGAGGACAGTAAGATAGCACCAATTAGAGATTGACCAACTCCCCGCACGTTGACAGAGTTGCGGTCGTTCTTAGGGTTGGCGAACTATTACAGGAAGTTCGTGAGGAACTTATCTGCCATCGCTTCTCCCCTTCTTAGATTACTAAATAAAGAAGCAATCTCGAAGTCGGATCAATATTGTACATCGGCCTTGAAGAAGCTGAAGAGGGCCTTGATAGAGTACCCAGTCCTCAAGGTAGCCGATCCGTTTTTGCCTTTGGTGTCACTACTAATGCTAGTCAATATGGTATGGTGTTGTCCTACAACAAGATGGTGACAATGGATATAGACCCGTAGAGTTCATGTCTGCTAGGATGCCTTCAAAGAAGGTAGCGACATCAACCTACGAGAGGGAACTCTATGCTCTCAGACAAGCGCTAAACCACTTGAAACATTACTTGCTTGGGAGACACTTTAAAGTCTATTCAGACCACGAAACGTTGAGGTGGTTGAAGACACAGGCCAAGATGACACCTAAGCTTACTAGGTGGGCCGCAAAGATAGATCAGGTTGACTTTGAGCTCAAGCCTGTCAAAGGAAAGTACAATGAAGTTGAACGCTCTAAGTAGGAGAGCTGATTACTTTGGAGCGATAGTACACTACCTGGATATAGGAAGAGACCTGCAACAAAAAGTCAAAGAAGCGTATGCGCAGGACCCTATCTATAGCGACCTCCTCAAGAGAGTTAAGGAGTCCCCAGAGTCTGGACCAGATTCCCGCACTACAGATGGGTTGTTATTTGAGAGGACCAACACAGTCGATCGATTGTGCGTTCCCAACAGTGAGGAGATCCATAGTCTGATCTTAGGGGAATGCCACGACACAGAGGGATATTTAGGTTGGCAAAAGACATTAGCCAACCTCGTTCGCACGTATACTTGGCCTGGTATGAAGGCTGACTGTATAGAGTATGTATGCAATTGTGAAGTACGCCAAAGGAATAAGACCACTACACGAGCTCCTCTTGGTCTTCTCAGACCTTGCCTATTCTCGCAGGACCCAAAGATTTTGTGTCCATCGATTTTATGGACGCTGGGTAGGTATGGCAAGAGCCAAGTCATGGTCATAGTTGATAGGTTTAGTAAGTACGCCGTTTTTGTTCCTTTGCCTTCAGAGGCACGCACAGATCTAGTAATAAAGAAGTTCTTTGATCATTGGGTCAGTGAGCATGGTCTACAGCTGTCCATAGTCAATGACAGAAATACCAGGTTCACTAGTAAGGAGCTGATGAGAGTCTATGGCTTTGAGTTGCTAATGTCATCCAGAGACCAACGGTCAGACTGAACAGATGAACAAGATCCTGCAACGAGTTCTCAAAATGTACGTTAGACTTGATCAAGTCAATTGGGATGAGATGCTCCCAAAAGTAGCCACTGCATACAACAACAGCGTGCATTTAGCAACCTGTTGAACTCCCAAGAAACTGCATAAGTCCTTTAGACCGCGTAGACCGTTTGAGAGACTAAACGGGGATCAGATCCAGAGGCTACCGCCCGGTACTAGGGAGTTTGCACTACAGCACGAGAAAGAGATTGCTACCGTAATAGAGAACCTTAGGAAGGCCCGGCATAAGATAATAGAGCTAGCCAACAAACACCGTCGCCCGTCGCAGTTCCAAGTAGGCGACCTAGTCTGGGTCAAGTCCAAAGAGTTTGCTTGTGAGGAGAACATCTCACAGAAACTGTTACCTGCTTATAGAGGACCGTGGCCAGTCTTAGAAGTCAAGGCCGGAGAGGATGGACCGTCCTACACAATAGAGATTCCAGCACACCTTCACACCTACCCAGTTTTTCATGCGTCAAAGATGTTACCTTGTACTACAAGTCAACAGTTCCCATCGATGAGATCGACGATCCCTCCGGATATGGATGGAAAGTACGACATTGATCGCATAGTAGGTGAGGATGTATTCAGAACAGGAGGTAGAGGTCGTCCACAAAAACAATACAAAGTCAGGTTTTCATATCAAGAACCAGAATACGACCGCTGCTTTACCCGAACAGAGCTTCTAGAGACGACTCCCGATATCGTCCGAGCCTATGAGAGAGATAAGAAAGGTAAAGGTCCTGCCTTGGACTGAAGTATTCTCGAAGGACCTCAAATTTTGGCCGGAGGGAGTGAAAAGGCTTTCACCTTTGCAGTAGCAGATATAGATCCCAGGGCTCGATCCCTAGACCTTGTCCTCACCCGACAACTACCAGAGTGGCCCGTGACCTGTGTCTTGGTAGTTGACTGTTGTCTGTCGTAGGTCTGTGTAGTTGTCGGGTTCTGAACCGTAGGTCTGTCAAGTAGGGGTCAAAGCTGTGTAGAAGTAGCTGCTACAGTCCTGAAAGGTCAAGGTCGTAGCTGCTACAGTCCCAACAGGCCAAGTCTATAGACTTAAGGTCCGGAAGTGGCCTTTCGAAAGTGGCCAGAGGCAAGTGGGCAAGTGGACAGTCCAACCTCGTCTAGTCAGCGGTACCCATTCCCAGTCGCACTTTGTCCAGTCAGCAAGTACCATGTGGGACTGTGTGCACCCTAGGCCTGGTGGAAAGGAGCAGACCAGCGACCAACAGAAGTATAAATCAAGAGGCAGCTTCCAGTTATTCAATCATTATGAATGTGAGCCATGCGGAAGCGCTGCCTGAGCATCTTGTGCAAGGAGGTCTGCAGGTGCCCGAAGGAGAAGTGGGCTATGAGGGAGACGAAGCGGCCATAGCCGCTCGTAGTAAGTAGAAGGCAGCCAGAGCTTCCATAGGTTAAAGGTAGGCTGTCGCATGTGTACGAGTGTGTTCCGTGAAGGGTGTGCATGTGTGTGGGACATCCAGGGAGATCCAGAGTGACGTGCGTGTGAACAGTAGCCTGAGGATACAGTATCGGCTGTGAAGAGTGTAGGCGCACAGGCGCCATAGCCATCTGCAGCCAGTTTGAATCTGAACTGTGTTCTTGGCCTCGATATCGTTGAGCTTTGTGTGTGTGTGGGACATCCAGGGAGATCCAGAGTGGCGTGCGAGTGAACAGTAGCCTGAGGATACAGTATCAGCTGTGAAGAGTGTAGGCGCACAGGCGCCATAGCCATCTGCAGCCAGTTTGAATCTGAACTGTGTTATTGGCCTCAATATCTTTGAGCTTTGCATGGGCGCTTGGCGAATACCCTTACAAGGGTATCCGCCCTGGTTTTTGCATGCAACAAAAAATAAGTTTGGGTTGGAATTTAAGTGTTCCGCGTGAGGCGCGGCTGCGCCTGTGGTTTATGTTGACTGGGTGGTTGACTACACTGGAGAGTGCATGGGCGCGCAGGTTTAAGGCGCTCATGATTCTTTTCTGTTGTTGATCGTAAAGTCGGCGCGGACGCCGGTAGTTTTGTGTTATTATAAATGTTTTGTTTTACTTTTGGTGGATTGCCATCTGTTTACCATGCATGCCGAGTAAAGAAGAAACGAGTCTGGTTGCATGGTCCATCGGACCACATTGATAAAAAAAAAATAAAAAAGAAGAAGAAGAGACTGACCTTGAAGAAGGTTACTGCTTTATCCATCTGAGATAAGAACGGAGAGGTGGTGCAGGAAGAACAAGTCTAGAGGGGTGCGGTGGGGGTGGGAGGGCGCACAACAGGACGTGGGATTGATGCGGATGTAGGAGGCCTACGCGGAGGAAATGGATGGGGCAAGGCCTGAGTAGTACTTTTTTTCTCCTGGAAAGAGAAGCTCCTCCCCCAGGACAAGGCCTGAGCATTACCCCCAAGTTTCGCTTTCAACTGATCCAGGGAAAAAAAAAAAAAAAGTCAAAAAAACTTAGAACTACCTTCACCGTCCTAAGCGAGAACAAAATGAATTTGACCACAATTACAGTGCGTCCTGGAAATTTCCGAAGAAACAAAAAAAGAAAACGAAAAAAAAAAAGAAACAGAACACAACAGAACGGTTACGTCCAAGATGAATCTGACCGCAATTGCGTGTCGACAAGATCGGACTGCCACGTGGCAGAGCAAGAGAGCCACCGCAATTGCCTGTCCACAAGATCGGACTGCCACGTGGCAGAGCAAGAGAGCCAACTTCCACGTGGCAGAGAAACATTGGGAACAGGGCCTACCACGTGGCAGTCCCTTACAAACTCTGCTCACAACTTTTCATTTCTCGAGTTATGCGTGCTATCCTTGCGCAGGGGCCAGGCTCGACTCAATTGGTTTTTGATAATGAAATGATTGGTTGGTTTACAGAAAAAAAAATAAATCTGTGTCGTTACAATTTTGACGAATGTCCCGAAGGACCTCATAAATTTTGTGCGACCCCTCAAGTCAACAAGGGCAGAGCAAAGTTGAACATCGCACAGGGCCCTCCACGTGGCAGTACCTTACAGACTTCTGCTCACAACTTTCATGCCACCCTTCGAGTGGGACGAGAGCAAAAAAAAAAAAAAAAGTGGCAGAGCAAGACCTGATCCCGACTTCCATGCGGCATAGCAAGATCGGACTTCCACGTGGCAGAGCAACAATGCCCACCACGTGGTATTCCCTTCAATTTGGCAGAGCAAGACCTGATGCCGACTTCACGTGACATAGCAAGATCGGACCTCCACGTGACATAGCAAGATCGAGCTTCCACGTGGCAGAGCAACATCGGACATGGCCCACCACGTGCCATTCCCTTACAGACTCCACTCACAACACCTGGCAGAGCAGCATCGGACAAGGCCCACCATGTGTGTGGTCGGCATTCCCTTACAGACTCTACTCACAACACGTGACAGAGCAGCAGCATCGGACAAGACCCACCACGTGGCATTCCCTTACAAACTCTACTCAGAGCTTTCATGCCACATGTCCACAAGATCAGACCAATGCTGAAATTCCACGTGGCAGAGCAAGACTTGACTTCCACGTGGCAGAGCAAGACTCGACTTCCACGTGGCAGAGCGACATCGGAAAGGGCCAATCGCGTGGCAGTCCCTTACAGACTCTGCTCACAACTTTCATGCGACCTTTAAAGTGGACAAGAGCAGAGCAAACGTGAACTTCCACGTGGCAGACGAAAACCCAACTTCTACGTGGCAGAGGAAACCCCGACTTGCACGTGGCAGAGGAAACCCCGACTTGCACGTGGCAGAGGAACCCCCGACTTCCACGTGGCAGAGCAACATCGGACTTTCATGTGGCAGAGTAAGATCGAGCAGGGCCCACGACGTAGCCGTCCCCTATAGACTCCGCTCAAAAAACATTCACGGAAAGACCCGACTTCCATGCTAGAGACTGCTCACTATTTCCATGCGAAGACCCGACTTCCACGTGGCAGAGCAAGCTAGGACTTCCACGTGGCAGAGGATTCCACATGGAAGAGCAATATCGGACAGGGCCCACCACGTGGCAGTCATTTACAAACTCCGCTCACAATTTTCATGCGACCCTTCAAGTGGACACGGGCAGAGCCAAAATTGAGCTTCCACGTGGCAGAGGAAGAAGACGACGACTTCCACGTGGGAGAGCAAGATCGGACTTCACCACGTGGGAGAGCAAGATCGGACTTCACCACGTGGGAGAACAAGATCGGACTTCCTCGTCGCAGAACTAGAGCAGAGCAGACTCCCACGTGGCAGAGAAAAACCAGACTGCCAGTCGAAGAGAACAGGGCAAAGCAAAACGGACCTGCCACGTGGCAGTACCTCACAGATCGACACAACTTCCATGTGACGTGTCAGAGCGTACGAACCAAGCGATTGAGCATCGAGGTGAGAGTCCGATCAGAAAAGACAACGTGGCAGAGAGCGGTGTTGGATTTCCACCACATGGCAGAGCAATAATGGACCGCCACGTGGCACTTGGTGCGCATTGCGTTTCGTCTTCAGAGAGGAAAACGGTAGGGAGAGGTGTGGAATGATGAGGGGGGATTGCAAGAGCGAGTACCCGCGGTTGGCCGGGCTGTTGGCGTGGCGTTCCTTGTCTTCTGTCTTCTTAGCGCGTCGGCAGGGGTAGAGGGAGTTCCACATGGGAATCATGGGTTGGGAAGGAGGCCGAGGTCACGCAACGATCTAAGCTCAATGTCACAAAACCTCTCTCTCTCTCTCTCTCTCTCTCTCTCTCTCTCTCTCTCTCTCTCTCTCTCTCTCTCTCTGTGTGAGCTAAGCCCTCCAGAGAGGGACTTGGTGGGAACGTCGACTTCACTGTTTAGCCGCCGTATCACAGATTACCGAAAAAATAAGTCAAAAAATTCCTTTTCTATTATTTTCTATTATTTTTTTATTTAAAAATAAGTCAAATTCTCAAATTGCGAAGACAAAGAAAATTGAGTCATTTCCAAAAACCAAAGAGAAGAAGGACGCTGACGGGCCGTAGAGGAACGGCGGCGGGGAGTTAAAGAGGTTGTGGGAAATGGCAGGAATGGCGGGAAAGACGGAGTGGGAGGAATGGCGGGAAAGACGTAGCGGGAGGAATGGCGGGAAAGACGGAGTGGGAGGAAAGGCGGGAAAGACGGAGCTGGACATGGAAGGGGACGAGGACGTGATGCAATTTTGATGGTTGACGTAAGGAGACGACGGCAGCGTGAACTTATCTAGCGGACTCTATTTTCTTTTAATTTTTTCCTCCAAATTCATTTTCCCCTGATGAAAAGACTTTTACGAAATCTCAAAAAAATTAACCTTAAAAAAACGATTCATTCTTGCGTGTAAGCTGTTGCTGCTCATAGTACACACCCCAGAAAACCATCTCCTTCCTTCTCTCTTTTTCCCAAAGTACTTTTCTTAGGAAGACATCTCCTCCTCGCCCCATCCCACTGAACCGTTCAGATCATATCCACTGGCGAGTCCCTGCCTCCTCTACCTCCATTTGTTTCCTCTCTCTCTCTCTCTCTCTCTGTGTGTGTGTGTGTGTGTGTGTGTGTGTGTGTGTGTCTTGAGATCTCTACTCCACTGACAGCCTCAACCCTGAGAGGCCTTCTGGTGCACGTAGGTGAGCCCGCACTTGCCGCAGGAGTGTCGATCGATGTGATTGGCCATGAAATCTCTCTCTCTCTCTCTCTCTCTCTCTCTCTCTCTCTCTCTCTCTCTCTCTCTCTCTCTCTCTCTCTCTCTCTCTCTCTCTCTTTTGATCTTGATCTTCACTCCCCTGACAGCATAAATCCTGAGCGGCCTTCTGGTGCACGTAGGTGAGCCCGCACTTGCCGCAGGAGTGTCGATCGAAATGATTGGCCATGAAATCTCTCTCTTCTCTCTCTCTCTCTCACTTGCCGCAGTAGTGTCGATCGAAATGATCGGCCATGAAATCTCTCTCTCTCTCTCTCTCTCTCTCTCTCTCTCTCTCTCTCTCTCTCTCTCTCTCTCTCCAAAAGCCAAAAAGCCTACCGGACGTAAATACGTTTTTCCCCATCCCATGCTCTGTTGGCCAG
>BFEA01000166.1:2207833-2223097 GCA_003427395.1 Chara braunii | reverse complement strand
TGGCTGAACTAGCATACTTGCAGGGGAGGAAGTGAGCATGCTTAGTCAACCGGCAGACAACAACAAAGATGGCATCGTAAACTCGTGGGGTAGGGGGACGAAGTGGGCCGATGAAGTCCATAGAGACGGAGGTCCAACACTGAGTAGGAATGGGTAAGGGCTGAAGAAGGCCATAGGGAGGGTGGTTGGGAATGCTGGCCTCCTGGCAGGTCCTGCAGGTGCGAACGTACTCTGTCGTGAAAGGACGGAGGTGCTCCCAGTACTAATGGCGGTAGAGTCGGTCAAGGGTCTTGAGGATACCGAGATGACCTGCAGCACGCTGATCGTATCACTCAGCGACAGCTCGAACACGAAGCTGGCCTACAAATGGGACACATAAGCGGGGAGTACGGTTACCTTGGCGACCAAGCCAATATAGGAGTCCAGAGGGGTCGAGCTGGAAGTTAGGGACAGTCTTGCCGGCCTGTAAGTCAGCGTAGATGGACTGAAACTCGGAGCATTGGGGATATGCCGACCGATACTCATCTAGGAAAGCGGGGTGGATGACGGGGAATGAAATGGCAGAGAGCTGGCGATCATCGCACTGAAGATCGGGGCGGCGAAATAAGGCATGAGCTACGCGATTGCTTTCCCCAGTAATCTTCTTGATGGTAAAGTCGAACTCTGCGAGATCACGCCACCAACAAGCCTGGCGAGGGGTAAGCTTCGGCTTCGTCTGGAAAGCGGCGAGGACAGATATGCTTCGGCTTCGTCTGGTAAGCTTCTGCTTCGTCTGGTAAGCTTCGGCTTCGTCTCGAAAAAGGAGACAGCTAGCTCAAGGGAAAGTGGCGAGGGTAGGGGGAGTAGCATTCGAGAGAAAGGATTTACTTCTGCTTTTTGTTGTAAGAAAAATCAAAGATAGTCTCTATTGCCTTTTTTATTAAAAACGGACCGCTAGATGACTTGGACGACGTGCATCTCCGTTGTTGCGTACAGTCACACAGCGTTGAAATAATGACCCTCCTGAAAAAAAAACCTCCTGAAAATTTTGGGCTCTGTTAATTAACAGCGCACCGCTTCTCGTCCGCCGCCGCCATCTCCCTACGGTTAGACGGTTTCTTTTTTTCTTTTTTTTTTTTCAAGGCTAATAATTCGTTAATCCCTACGGAGAGAACAGGCACTGCCGATGTGTACGCGAAAAACCGCCTACGTGTGAAAGTGGAGCGGCGGTTTTTTTTTTTTTTTAAGGCTAATAATTCGTTAATCCCAACCACGGATGTGGCTGCTACGCGGTTCCCCCTAATACTTATTATAACGACAACACAAAAGGAGCGTGGGGTTCCCCCTGCTACCAGGGCTGTGTCCCACTTGCATCGCTGAGCTACCTCAACGCCTGAATCTGGACGCTTTTGAGGAGATGTGCAGAAATGGTGTTGAGTTTGCTGTACTGCACATCTCCACAAACACGTCCAAATTCAGGCGTTGAGGTAGCTCAACGCTGCTAGTGGGACTTGGCCCCCAGAACTTGGCCCCCGGGGCCATGTCCCACTAGCATCGTTGAGCAGGCGCACGATGAGCTTTCTACTACGTATGACGAAGAGTGACTTAGGAGATGCAACACTGGCGACAAATCCATGGGTTCCAGTTTTTTCTGGAAAGGCAAGCAGTTTCTATTTTGTGTTTTTTTAATAAAACATACTGAAAAATAATCATCGGTCTCGAATATAACGCCCCCTACCCTCACGTCCTACAGTTGAGCCAGCTGCCCTTTTTTTCGCGTTGTAGTCAAGTTCAACAACCTCTTTTTCTTTTTTCCCGATTTGTCTTTTTATTTTTTATACTTACTGTTTCTGTTATCAAGTTCAACCATTGAACGCTGACGGTTGCGATATCAGCAAACCATTATTCACGGTGCTTTTGATAGGGCCTAGTTGCACTACTAGCCATCCGCCAAAATTTCGAATGCATCTGGATAGGTTCTCCATCCATGGGCATTCAAAATATTGGCGGATGGCGAGTAGTGGAACTAGGCTCATAGAAAGATGTACACCATCCGCAGCCTTCTGGTTCACGAAATAGACATGCCTTTGAACTCGACGTTATCACTGAACGCTCGTCCTCTCTCTCTCTCTCTCTCTCTCTCTCTCTCTCTCTCTCTCTCTCTCTCTCTCTATATATATCGTCACAAACAGAACTGCCCGGTAAACCGTAGGCAGAGAGAGAGAAGAAGACAACAAACGAGGGGATATCTATCTATCTATCTATCTATCTATCTATTTATCTATCTATCTATCTATCTTTACTCCCGCCAGCCTCAATCCTGAGCGGTCTTCTGGTACACGTACGTGAGCCCGCACTTGCCGCAGTAGTGTCGATCAAAATGATTGGCCATGAATGTGCCCGGCCCGCACTCCGGATTAAGGCACTGCTTCCGAAGACGGGTGACCTTTCCTGTATCGTCCACCTTATAGAACTGCAAGGTAGGAAGCTTGACCTTCTTCTTCTTGTGCTTGATCTTCTTCGGCTTCGTGTAGGTCTTCTTCTTTCTTTTCTTCGCTCCACCTCGAAGCCTTAGCACTAGATGCAGAGTAGACTCCTTCTGGATGTTGTAATCTGCAAGAGTGCGGCCATCCTCAAGCTGCTTGCCCGCAAAAATCAACCTCTGCTGATCTGGAGGAATGCCCTCCTTGTCTTGAATCTTCGTTTTCACATTGTCGATCGTATCGGACGACTCCACCTCAAGGGTGATAGTCTTACCCGTTAAGGTTTTCACAAAGATCTGCATGGCGGCCCCTCTCTCTCTCTCTCTCTCTCTCTCTCTCTCTCTCTCTCTCTCTCTCTCTTCTTCCCGCTGCCAGATAGCGATAGTCTCGCCTGCCCACGCAGGACTCTTCCTTCGTTGGGGGCAGCCAACCCCCTCTCGGCGATCTGTCGGCTGCGAGTCTGCAGGACCTGGGAAAGGAATGGATCTGGTTTGTCCAGCTGAATTTGAAATGGAATCAATGGGAACAGTTCACCGCATCGAAAGGTCGGGGTATACCGCAAAAGTTGTCCACAAAGTAGCGGGGCAAACCTGGTGAGAACCAACAGGCGTAGCTCAGTTGGTACACCCCATGGATGAACTGTTGAAATACAGACCCAGGCTCAAATCTAGACAGAATCAGTTGACCAGAATAACATAATTTTGAGTTACCTGGGGCCGGTCACTTCAATGACGAAATCTCGAGGGGGCTGGCGGCGAAGGGGCCCGGTAGCGCTATTCTGCTGCGCTAATTCCCAGCGGTACCAAGCGCTACCGCTACCGCTAGCAACAGCACTCACCACTTTGGTTTCCGGAACAACGGCGGCGGTAACTCCGTGAAGGAATCTTACCGTTGGTTGGAATTCTTACCGTAGGTCTCTCCCTCCTGTGTCTCCACGCCATAGCCAAGCAGGCCGTTCACGCCATAGCCAGTAGGCTGCCAGGCACGACGCCTGGCCCTAGGCACATTTTCCGCTCATACGCAGGTATCTGAGCTCCGCTGCGTAGTACTCGATTCGCATTAGAGTATCCTCGAAGATGGAGCTCGGCTCAGTGCTGGACTGAACAACCTCCGGCAAAGGGGCGAGGAGAGGAAAGGAAATTGAGGAGGGAGGATTGAGGTGGGAAATCTATACCAAGATATGCAAGCCAGTCATGACCAGGACGTACGCACAGCAGGTCGGGGAACATGACATCAAGAGACAACCACGTAACACCAGGCGTTTTCTAACGCAGCTCATGTAATATTGGCTCTCCGGAATTTCGGCGGCGGTAATTCCGTGCAGGGAAATCTTACCGCTGGCTGAAAGGTTTTTTACTTCGATCTCTCCGTGCAGCTGCTCACGTCTCAACAACGTTGACGGTCTCACGCCATAACCACGTAGGCTATCGGGCATGGTGCCTAATCATAGGTAGGTTCAGCGTGCGGAGAGACTCGGAGGAGTTCAACTCTCCTAGGCCTAGCTCGTTCGAGCCATAGCTTGTAATTCCTCGGAGAAGAAGCTAGGTACTCAGCAGGTCTGAGTAAGCTTTTTTTTTCTCAACAAAGGGAACTAGGCGGTGTGAGGAAGTGGGCGAAGGGCTGTGAGAGAGCCATTCAAGCGGGAGGACAGCGTACAAGGGATCTGGCCACCAGATCGTATCTCTGACCACCAGGTGATTCTTCCACAGTCTTCGCAACGAAGACTTCGAACTACTATCATGGTAACAACCAGCGGGCCTGGGTAATTACAGTAGCCGGGGACAGGCCAATCATCCTCACATCAATCTCGCGGCCAGGTAAGCTCCCGTTAAGCTCCCGTTATCCTTTTGATCGGACCAAAGTGAAGACTAGACAGGGTAACGGCCCTTCCAACTGGCACTGCCTGTGAATCAACTGATGTGATCAGGAAGGAGGGAGGATAGTGCTTCCTATATTCCTTGCCTCTTCCCTCATACTAAAGAAAGGGTGGTTTTTCTATCTTGATGTCAAAGTTGAATTCAGCCTTGTTTTTGGGTGGGCAGGATTTAAACATCCACAGAGTAAATCCTTTCAAGGACAGGTAAAAATTGTGTCCCCTATCCCCAATGTTGCTCGACTGGTATATCATAGACTGAATAACTATCCTATGCACTCTAAAGACAAAGAGGAAAACATGACTGATATTACACTTCGGCATATAGCGGGCCATATGAGGAATAATAAGGTTAGTAACTCAACGGTGTGCCTACAGGGGAACAGGGCTACCTACCCCGTGGGAGGTACATCGGGGGGATTAAACTAATCTGGCCTTTTCTCTTTTGGGCATTTATTTCGGCGAAACAAGTAAGAATCCACGTGACCCAAACACTTCTTAGTAATCCAATTACAGACTCAAACCAATTGAGCATAAGCTGTACTTCGATTCAAAATATCCCTCGCCGTGCAAGCAACGTGTGCGGATGTGTGCTGATGTTCTGCTCAACGCTCATTGGTAAGTTCACACCAGGGGATTCTCACCTCCTTCTCCAGCGGATGGGCTCCCTGTAGCTTTGCATGTCCACCTTCCCATAAGATCAGGGTGCAGGGGATTATCTCTCGTCACATTCGTGATCCAACGACCTCATCCTCAACAAGCCTTAACCTGATCTGCATACCGCAAAATGTCTGAGTCATCGCCACCAAACATTGGTCCGTCCAAAGAGGAAAAAAAAAGAATAAGAGGCATAATAGAAAACTGCTATGCCAAGGGTATCCTCCCTGAAGAGTATGACCCCAGCATAGTAGACACAGACCAGGACTTTGTTAGAGTAGTGGTGAACCAGAAATTTTATGAAATTCAGGCTGAATGGTTATATAAGCATGCTGCCTCAGTCCAGTTTGACAATCATGCTATCTCGCTCCCTGCCTCAGTGAAAAACCGTTTGATACGTATTTACGAGGAAGGTTGGTCCCTCACTGCAGACTTTAATGTAACCCCAAAAAGGGGTGTTTTCTGGTGCGATGGGAAAAACCTCGTAACATACGTCGCAAGCGCCAAGGAAGTTGCCTCCTGGATGATCATAAAAGGAACTGACACAATTGACCTGGATGAAAAACAGCACACTCAGATTTCGTCCATAGATGAATAAGAACGAACTGTACGAATGAAACGAGGCCCAAAAGTATAGATACTTCTGGGTGAAAGTCATTCAAGTACCAATTTCAATCCTACCTCATCTGAAAGGAGCAGTTCAAAAGGCTTTTGGGAAGATAATTAAAACACACGATGCTTTTGCAGATCCGATTGCTCCGGATTTGTGGAATGTGAGATTTTACATGGAAGTGTCTGCCAGAGTTTGGTATAAACAGCACATGATCATCGATCTGAATGACGACGGGTGGGTGGACCTCAACATCACCTGCCCCGATATCCCTTGGTGTAAAAAATGTCGCAGGTATTTCCATTATGAAACTGACGATTCCTGTCCTGTCAAACGAGGTTCAACGGCCACAACAAATCCTTCAAGGACGTTCTTGTCTCAGAAAGCCCCAGCAAAAAAAGGGGGAAATCAAAGGCTGAAGACAAATCTTCCGCTGATGGCAAACAAACCACAGTCGTAGTCCCAAAGGACAAGGCAGTCCAGTATTTGATCTTGCGGTAGGCTTCTTCCCCTAATAAGTGAACTGTCAAGGGGAACCACAGTATGGCAAAACCCGTTGTTGAGATTACTAAGGCTCTCCCAAAAAGGGAGAGTCTAAAATTCCTTGCCCAACCCATGATCCGTGCAGTTATTTTTTCCACCAGTAAGGCATCTTTCGTGGCCGAACAGTTGGAGAGGGAGATCTGGACCCTTAGGAATCTATCCGAACTGTTTGATGTGACTTTTTTTAGCCCCCAATCTACACATATCTCAAAGGGGTTCGGGAGGAGATATGCGGATTTCTCCCAGTTAATGGATGCTTCAGACAGGTGACAGTTGGAAGAAAGACCCTGTCCGTCCGGTACTGAAAACAAACAGCAACCCTGTGTCACAGGGAAACATGCGGAGGATGGGACCTCTATTCAAGGAGAAGGCTCGTTCTGATCCCCACCAGAGATCCAAGGATGTGATAAAAGTTCAGAAATCAAAGAATAAATCCCCGCTCATTCATAATTGGAAACTCAAAAGAACTCATAATCAGACAAGAAACAAGACCAAGGTCACACCATCTTCCTCGCGAGATTCATCGAAAACAAAGGAGTGGGAAGAAAGGGAATTAAGGGAGGGAAAAAAAGAGGAAAGGGGTGATGGGATAAAGGATCAGGGAAGGTTGGAAGGGGAACAGGAACAGTCTGAAGGGAAGAGTTTGGGTTCACAGGACATGGAAATATCCTCGCCCGCCCATCCCCTTCCAGCCACCCCCCTGGCTCCACCCCCCCTAGTGGTCTCCCCTGGGTCCTCACCCACAAAAACCGAATCCCGGTCCAACCTACCTCCCCCCCCCGCGGACTCCCCCCCCTTTGAGGAGAGGGATAGACTGGTGGAGGGAAGTGGTCATCATCCGAAGGAGGCCGGTTACAAGCCTAATTTATATCTGATGCGGCGGGCTTCCAGAGGTATCTCACCGCCACGTATTTGATCTTGCGGTAGGTTTCTTCCCCTAATAAGTGAACTGTCAAGGGGAACCACAGTATGAAAAAAGTCGTTGTTGAGATTACTAAGGCTCTCCCAAAAAGGGAGAGTCTAAAATTCCTTGCCCAACCCATGATCCGTGCAGTTATTTTTTCCACCAGTAAGGCATCTTTCGTGGCCGAACAGTTGGAGAGGGAGATCTGGACCCYTAGGAATCTATCCGAACTGTTTGATGTGACTTTTTTTAGCCCCCAATCTACACATATCTCAAAGGGGTCCGGGAGGAGATATGCGGATTTCTCCCAGTTAATGGATGCTTCAGACAGGTGACAGCATTCATTCATGACACTTCTCAACGCTTGGAAGGAGGGGGTTGTGTTGGCACAGGCGATGGTGAGGTCATCAGCTAGGGCTCCCCCTTTCCAGTGTATGGAATGGGGGATGCTGAGGCCCGTTATGGCATCGTTGGAGCGAATATTATGCATCAGGACCTCTAGCTGTAGGACAAATAATAAGGGGGCTAAAGGGCACCCTTGTCTGAGTGAACGCGTTAGGGAGAAGCTAAGGGAAAGGCGACAATTTACTAATACCACAGATGTGACCTTCGTGTACATAGCCTTTACCCAGGTGCAAAAACCCTTCCCAAATCTCATTTTATCAAGCGAAGTGAAAACAAAAGCCCACCCCACTTTGTCGTACGCTTTCTCCATGTCTAGGAGAAGGATCGCCACGTTAACTTGGTCTTCGGCCAATACCTCTAGAGCCTGGATGGTTGATAAAATATTGTCAAATATGGATCTACCTTTAACGAAAGCCCCTTCAAGTTCTATGCCTATCAGTTCAGGTAGAACATCCGTCAATCTTATTGCTAGGGCCTTAGCCAATATTTTGTACGCGACATTAAGCACCGATATTGGGCGGTAGTTTTTTACTTCTATCTTATCTCCTTTTTTGTAGAGGAGTGATATTACCCCCTTAAGCCAGCCCTTAGGCAGTTCACCTGAAGTGAGCGTGCCGTTAAATATTTGGCATAAAAATGGGGCGAACGCCTCCCAAGCACTAAGGAACAGCTCAATGGGCAGACCGTGGATCCCTGGGCACTTGCTCGTAGCCATGTTCTTAGCAGCCTGCAGGAGTTCCTGTGTGGTGAAGGGTTGATCCAGGGTCTCTCTGGTGCTGGGGCAGATCGAAACCGAAATACCTTCCCAAAAATCAGAGATAGTCGAGAGGTCCTTGTTATGCCCGTCAAGCGGTCTCCTAGTGGAGACAATGTCCATGAAGTACTCCATGGTGTACCCGCACATCTCCTCTGTGTTGTTGGCCAGGGGCTCATGATGATTGAATGGATGACATAGTTCTCTGAGGGGTGGTTTGCTTGTTTTAGGATGAGGGGGCGGAAGTCTCATTGGTCATCCTGTCAAATCCTACCAGCCCTCTGATCTTAAGCCAATTGAGCCAGTCTCTTTGTTTCTTTAGTTCCAGGGCTTCTAGGGCCACGATATTCTCCATGCGTTTCTTGTACCAGTAGTGGTCTGAATAATGATCCTTGCCCATATTGTTTTCTGCTTCAATTATTGTTTTTTTGGTGCATGTTTCAGTCCAGTTTCTGTTGGCGGCCTTCATTCTATAAAAGGTCTTGAGGGCTGTTGTGAGGATGCCTAGACCCGTTTCTGCCCAGACCTGTTCACTATTGAAGAGGTCCTTTGCCTCCATCCACTTCGTCATTTGGTCCTTGACCCAATTAGGGATTCCTGGATCCTTGAGGATGAACGTGTTAAGCCGGAAAGGGGGTCTGACCTTGTCAAATTGTTCCTTGGCGAATATTTTTATGGCCACCGGTAGTGGTCGGACAAGTGTTCATTTAGAATATCACACCAGGAGCAGCGATCCCACACCACCCCTCTTGCCAGGATCAGGTCCAGCCTCCTGCTGGGGGTGATGACATGGGGTGCAGGCTTGGGGCCGTACCAAGTATGGCCCGGAGATTCGAGGTTTAATGTTTTGAAGACATCTGTCAAGCATTGTGCTTCCATGAGAGCGGACAACATTGTGGCATCAGCGCAGATGGGGGTAGGATGAGGGGAGTCTAGGCCTGGGTTTAGAGTGGCATCCCAATCACCAACTATGATTAAGTTCTCTACATCTGGGATGGGTTCGAAGACCAACCCAGACCATTCCATAGACATATCCTTCTGCATCCCAAAACCAGGAGATGAACCCTCCAAGAGACTTAAGACGAACGAGGCATTGGTTGTGCCTGAACAGAGTCACTTGGACTACAATGGAGATGGCCAAAGCCACTCTCCCACTCGAAAGAAAAGGCCTCAACACAACCAACGGACGAGGAAATCATTGAGTTTTGCGTTGCCAATGAAGACCTTATCTAAAAAAAAGAAAAAATCAAAAAAAAAAAAACCAGCTACTGATTCCACTAATCTGTTCCAAAAAGGACTCGGAGGCAGGCATCATGATTCATAAAGACCAGGAAGGGCACGACTGTATCCCGTCCATCCCAGTCCACGCCCAGCCCTTCAGACTCTTTTTCTTTTTTAGATTTCCCGCTAGAGGGACTGCCGTCTGCAGCACCAAAGGTTGGCATGTCTTTGGTGGAGGAGGCTACTTGAGCAAAGTGGCGTGGGATTCCATTTGTCTCCCAAGGGAAGAGGGCGGTTTGGGAATACTGGATCCAGTGCAATAGAACCTGACCCTTCTAACTAAATGGTCAGTGCAAGCAATGCAAGACTCCCAGTTAAAATATTGGAAGGCATTTGCGGAGTTCATCTTAATAAGGGAATGAAACTTGTCGCTCCCATCACACGTATGGCTCTGTTTCTTTGTCAAGTCATTTTGTAATAGGCAGATTAAGTCAAACACGTGGGGGAATATTCTTAAGGCATGGAACAAAGTCCGCCCCACCAGGCTAACAGAACCGATCACCAAAACTCAGATCCTCAACCAAATTCTGTTTGAAAATTACCTGATCATACTCCCAGACAACTCGCAACTGAAAGCAGACACAAGCCCGGGCGCTTTCGGGAAAACCTGGATTGAGAAAGGAGTTATCCAACTAAAAAATGTATGGGATACTCAGTCTAACGACTAGATCTCCCTGGAAGAATTGAGAACCAGACTCCCTAGAGTTCACAATCTAGCGCTAAACTTGGCAAAAATACAGGAAGCCGTACCTACACAGTGGATCTCTGCTCTTCGGCCCGCTGCAGGTTGGGCCCCAGGCTCATGGCTCCTAGATCCGAGGGAGACAGACACAGTATGGAAAATCCTTGGCCCATCTCCCAGGCCAGGGAACAATGCCCAAAAATGGCATCTGCTCAAGCACACTAACTCAGATGGCCTACTAAAGTACTGCGAAGATTCTATAATCAATCCCACGGAGGACTGGGAAGAAGCCAGGGTGTTGGAAACTCCAGGCTACAAGAAACCAACCTGCAATTTTTTTCCTATGCAGGTATTATCACTAAGCATAAAGCCTCTGTCCTTCGGTTGGAATAACTCTGGCCCCCTATCTGTCAAATGACCCATCCCACTGATAAATTACAAACCAAAGACTAGGGTTCGCGCTCTTAGAAATAAGCTAAAAAAGAATCCCTTAAGGACGGTCAGGAAGAGACTGGCAGATCAACAAGGTACTCAAATCAAGGATGCTGACTTGTATTATTTGTGGAAGGCCCTCAAGAAGATGCCGTCCCAAAGGAATGTTGCGATCATATGACTCCAGTCACTGCAGGTTACAACCACAACGGTTTGGCTCAATTCCAAAGGAATGAACATATCAGAGACATGTGCAGACTGTGAATGAGCCTGGGAATCGGCTTCGCATCTATGGCTCCAGTGCCCCCACTCACAAAAGATTTAGGAATGGTGGAAAGAAAGGTGGAGACTACTGGGTATTGCAGATAATGTGTGGACTGACAACTTCATCCTTCAAGGCATTCATGACGGGCCAGACTCGATATCAAGCTGCGTGAAGTACATGGCTAATATCTACAGAGGCATCATACTAGAAGCCATTTGGTGGAAGAGGAATCAACTCTTTTTCAAGAATGAGAGGAAAAACCTTCAACATGTATTCAACAGGATTCTGGCTTAAATCAGAATTACAGTCCAGGCCGACTGGCGCTCCAAAAGCCGCACGTGGTTCATAAAAACCTGGGCTTTGAAGAAGGCATGTGCCTCGATTTCGGAAGATGGCAAACTTGTACTGACGGACTGGATTCTAAAGGTTCACACGCCCTAAACCAGAGTTAAATGGACCCTGGTTGTTGTTATTGTTATTATAGGAGAAGTAGGATATCAAAATTTGCTTCCTTTATTACTTTTGTGCATTTGTTAATCCAGTTGGAATTTTTATTCTTAAGGAGTTGCTTTATGGGACGCTGGACCTGATTTCCAGCACAAGCCTAAGCTGGGTAGTGGCCCCAGTTTTTCCTCCGGGTTGTAATATTGAGGTTTTTCCGGCCTCTACTCTTTTTGGAAATAAAGTAATTATTAAAAAATAATAATAATAATTAAAAAAAAATGACGAAATCTCAAGGTCGCTGCCCTTTAAAAAAAAAACCTGGTGAGAACCCTCTGCAGACCAACTGGCCTAGCTCAGAACATACTCACACTAGCATTTTTTTACCTATTTTGAACGGAATTGCGGTCAGATCCATACAGGTGTGCCGCACACGCAATCAGATACATTTACGATAGTACTACGGTAGTGTGAGTAGGCCTTCAGTTGGTACACGAGTGAACGGTTGAACTGCAGATCTGAGTTCGAATCCGCAGGAGTCATATTCTCTTTGAACAGCAGACCAAAAGACGAACCAGTGAAATGTGGCAGTCATGCCCATCCTAAAGATGTCGCTGCCAATTTGTGGCAAGGGAGGAGGGTGTTTGCAATGATCAATACAGCGGCGGATCATGGAGGGACCAGCGGAGGGTGGGTGTGGAGCTCGACAAGGTATTCATGAGATCCTGTCGATGCCTCGACCTCTATTCTATGAGGTTTCTGGCCCGAACGCACCTCAAATTTAGAACTAGACGACAAACTGGAGACAGTCTTTGCAAATGGAACAGAAGTTTTCATGTGTCTTCGTCAGGTGTGCAACCATTTGTTATTGTATTGTAAACAGAGAGATCAGTGTGGGGCTCGCTAACATCAACGAAAAAATCCGAGTTTTTAATTTTTTTGTTAATTAACCTTATTTTGTTTATAAACAGTTTAGAAGATTGATTCTTGACTGTCATTTAACTTTATAAGGTTAATCAACATTGAAAGAGAACGGAACAATTTTGGATGGTTGCTTTAACAAGACTAACGTTATAATCTGTCGACAAGCAATGAACTTTCGGATCCATGAATGTTGCTTTTATTGTTGGGGTTACGTTTTTTCCAATGTTGCTTTTAATGTTGGGCTTACGTTGGGGTTACGTTTTTTCGAAAGTTGCAATACGTTATGAAATGTTTGAGTATTTTGATGAACGTTTTTTCATTGTTATTGGTTCAGTTGATCGGGTTGATTAATAACTTTTTCTTAGCGATTTTAGAACCGTTTTTATATCATAGGTCGAGTAAACAGTAATGTTGAAGTTGTGATTCACAACTTGTTGAAATGTGTTGGAGAAACATTTAATTTGTTGAAGAAAAAAAAAGGTGAACGTCTGTGAGCCGAGCACGCCGAGAAGGGGAGCGGGGGAGTTGAGAGAGGGACCCTCTATGTTCATAAAAACAGTATCTTTATCGATACTTAAAATAATAATGTTCTTACTAGTGGCACAAACGGTAACGCATTCCTCAGTATCAAATGCAGAAGATGTTGAAGTAAGATTGCAAAAATGTAAGTAATCTCACTATAACATCTTTTCTATTTGATACTACAGGTATAGTCAATCCGCTTGTGGCACTACTAAGGACGTTCTTATTTTACGTATCGGTATTACGTCTAGTCTTATGAACATATAATGCGTCTACTCCCTACCTCCTCGGCATGGTAAGCTCACAGACCACTTGCAGTAACATGAGGCGTTATACCATATTGCATAATGTATTGGACATCAAGGTTTTAAACAACTAGAACCTCTTAGAAAGCAAATACTTTTTATGTGTTATACATCAAAACGACAATGAAATGGTAACAAGGACAACATATATGCATGTTATGCTACATACACATCATTCAACGCAAAAATAAAAATAAAAAAAAATCAGAAATCACTGAGCACTCCAGTTCTCTTTCGTTTCAAATGCCAATAGAAAGTCGATAAATTACAACATACATGTGTGTTTCTTATGTCTTTCAATGCCAAAAAAAACTCTAAATGCTGAGGTTTTTGTTGCTCTCTCTCTCTCTCTCTCTCTCTCTCTCTCTCTTGCACACATACATTCACATACACTCACATAAACACACATACACACACACACACAGATACACACTCTCACATACCCATGATGGTCGTCGAAAGGTGGTCATGCTATCTGTCTAATTATGGCTCGAGTAACACAAACGTGTTACCACCTCTTTTTTTTTTTCTCTCTCTCTCTCTCTCTCTCTCTCTCTCTCTCTCTCTCTCTCTCTCTCTCTCTCTCTCTCTCTTGCACACACACACCCGCATACACTCATACAGACACACATACACACACACACAAATACACACTCTCACATACCCATGATGGTCGTCGAAGAGGTGGTCATGATTTCTGTCTAATTATGGCTCGAGTAACACAAACGTGTTACCACCTCTTCGATAAATTCTCTCTCTCTCTCTCTCTCTCTCTCTCTCTCTCTCTCTCTCTCTCTCTCTCTCTCTCTCTCTCTGCACGAGTGTGCGTTTGGCTCTAGAGTCTTCACATCAGCCACCACATTTGAATTTTTTTTTCCCTCTACTCGGTTCACTCTGAACGAATGTCATAATTGTACATACGACTTCGTACTTCCTATGCGCAATAACTTAACACTCTACCTACTCACGACCTTCGTCCGCTCTCTTGCTTCTGAGAAACTGAGCGGCAAGAGAGATATCATCATCACGAGTATCGTGTTCTTGCAAATGAATGGTGTTTTGCCCTGCTTGTGAGTCATCACCACCAGACTTGTTATGCATATCATCGACATCGACATTTAGAACATCGTTGGTGTCAAATATACTTAGAAACTTGTGATCATCTTTCATTCTCAATACTTCATTTTTTCCCTTACGTCCCAAAAAGGTTTGTCTTTCCCAAATTCTTCTCGCGATCTCTACAACTTGCTTCTCTCTGTCTAAAGGAATCACATTGACAGAAACCTTGCCGACTCTCGTCTTGTGTGTCGTGATGATGACCTCTTCGATCCGCCTCACCTCTTATGTAGCTTGAGCAGTTCGTGTAAGACGACTCTTATTGTTCATGTGGCAGTCGAGCACCATGTGAACAAAAACCAGTTGTTGAAGTGTGCAACCTCTTCACTTCAGTTCCTTGTAGTCTCTGTACATTACCTCTTCAATTACGCTCTTGAACTTTTATGCACCCCATGGCTCACTACCTTTCACTCTCCACGAAGAGTCTTCCATCATTTTCTTCCTCATCTCGTCTCGTTTCATCGTTAGGGGTCTACTGAACTGCCACACGGATATGGAAGTCCCAGACCACTCCAAAACCTTCGAACAATGTCATAAGCAATCTCGCCTCTGACGTTCATCAGCTCCCTCAAACCCTTACCAGTAATTGTCGTCATTTCTTTCGATTTAACCACTCGATCAACTGCGCGTCGAACGTCTGCACGAAGCGTCCCAACGAATTCTAAGAATGCATAAACGAAAGCAGATGGCGACGAGTACATTTCCACGTCTCCTGCACGTGTGAAACAAAAAGTCTTCGCCATACAGCGAAGCAATCGTTTCATCATCTTCCTATCGGAATCAATGTCTTGCACACTTTCGCCTTCAAAGTTCTCACTATCACTCGTTGCATTCAAGCCACGTGTTTGTTGTTCACGTTGTACAGCACAACATATCAATACAAAATATAACCCTGTGTTGATACTACTTTTCACATACTTAGTCTTTTTCAATTTCAATGTTGCAATATATATATATGTATATATACGAGTCGGTGAAACTCCGACGAAACAGTTTGTCACAGCCCCTCGTTTGTTGTCCTCTTCTCCCTCTCTGCCTACGGTTTACCGGGCAGTTCTATTTGACGATATATATATATATATATATAC
>BFEA01000166.1:2146809-2166247 GCA_003427395.1 Chara braunii | reverse complement strand
GGACGGTCAACTTGAATGTTACCCTATGTGGATTACTTAAAAATTTAATAAGTCGTTAATCAAAACTAATAATGTATAGTCGGACTGTATACACGACAAAATTTATGTGGTCGGAGGGTGCCTATATTTTTTTTCAGTAAGAATGTTATTGGGCTCAAAGTATGTGGACGAACTGACCAATATAAGAATATTAAAATCAGTAAGAGAAAATGAGTGGACGGATGGTAAGGTGGATGAGGACGAGAAAGTGATACATACGAATATGTCTAGGGAAGTGTTAGAGGACGAAGGATAAAATATTCAAATCAACTTTCGAACTTTGTATGATCCCCGTGTTTTGTAAAAAAATACACTTATGTCATTTTGTTTAAGTTCACGAACAATGTGCAACCAATCATTACCATATATTATAACTACACTCTGTGTTCAACAAAATTTCAAAGGTCGGTAGGTGCCTATGGTGTGAGTCAGGAATATGGTTATGCGAAAATATTACGCGCCTACCGACCACAAGAGCAATGTCGAAATCAGTGTGATTGTGGAAAAAATCCAAAAAAAGGAGGAAGGGGTGGGGTGGGGGGGGATCGAAGCGTTGGAATTGTCAACTTGAATGTTACCCTATATGGATTACTTAAAAAATTAATAAGCCACCAATCATAACTAATAATGTAGAGTGAGGTTGTATACACAACAAAAGTTATGTGGTCCGTAGGTGCGTACACTGTTTTTCAGTAGGAATGTTATTGGGTTTAAAGTGTATGGACCAACTGACCAATATAATGATATCAAAGTCAGTAAAAAAAAATGAGTGGAGGGATGGTAAGGTGGATGGGGACGAGAAAGTGATACATACAGGTATGTCTAGGGAAGTGTTAGAGGACGAAGGATAAAGTATTTAAATCAACTTTAGAACTTTGTATGATTCACGTGATTTGTAAAAAAAAACACTTATGTTATTTTGTTCAAGTTCACGAATAATGTGTGGCCAATCATTACCATATATTATTGTTACACTCTGTGTTCAACAAAATTTCAAAGGTCAGTAGGTGCCTATGGTGTGAGTCGAAAGGAATGTGATTATGTAAAAATATTAGGCACCTACCGACGACCACAAGAGCAATGTCGAAATCAGTGTGATTGCGAAAAAAAAACAAAGAAGGGAGAAGAGGAGGGAGGGCGGGGTGATGGAACTGTCAACTTGAATGTTACCCTATGTGGATTAATTAAAAAATAAATAAGCCGTCAATCATAACTAATAATGTAGAGTAAGACTGTATACACGACAAAAATTATGTGGTCGGTAGGTGCCTACATTTTTTTTCAGTAGGAATGTTATTGGGCTCAAAGTGTATGGACCAACTGACCAATATAAAATAATACTAAGTCGGTAAGAGAAAATGAGTGGAGGGATAGTAAGGTGGATGGGGACGAGAATGTGGCACATACGGGTATGTCTAGGGAAGTGTTAAAGGATGAAGGATAAAGTATTTAAATCAACTTTCGAACTTTGTATGATTCACATCATTTGTAAAAAAAAACACTTATGTCATTTTGTTCAAGTTCACGAACAAGGTGCGGCCAATCATTACCATATATTATAACTACACTCTGTGTTCAACAAAATTTCAAAGGTCGGTAGATGCCTATGGTGTGACCCGGAAGGAATGTTATATGGAAATATTAGGCACCTACCGACCACAAGAACAATGTCGAAATCAGTATGATTACAGAAAAAATCCAAAGAAAGGAAGGGGGGGGGGGCTAGGACAATATGACATATGTATATGCTCAGAGAGACGAGAAGGTAGATGAGAGGTTTCACATTATATTTTCGCAACATCCATTTCAAAACTGACGTAAATAAGGGTGGCATAGACATAGGTTCAGACACATACACAAAACCACTCGCCCTGTTCATATGCTGTCTCTTATACACATCTAGATGTGTATAAGAGACAGATGTAGCTTACCGTTCTTCAAATGCATTAAGAGTATGACCACCTCTTCGATAACTCTCTCTCTCTCTATCTTTCTCTCTCGTGCGAGCTTAAAGGCCCCCCTCCTTCGAAAAGGTGGTCATGCTCATTTTGACAAACGCGGATTAAGTACCTCGAGAGCGCGAGTGTCTCTCTCTCTCTGAAATCTATTTAGTTTTGCAAACCTTATGAGCGACTTGGGCAACACTCATCGGTCTACACAGACTCAACAGACAAAGTTTTGATGGAAGTACTGCGTCAAACATAGAGGCGAGCTACGCAAACTTATAAGTTATTGAGGAATCAAAACTCAATGCCGACTTCCGCTAAGTTTCTCACAGAATACCATCCATGTTTTCACGCGCACGCTGATGCAATTGCCAAACACCTGTCGAACATGTGATATCAATGATTAGCATGACACAGTTAAACAAATTAAAAGCGCGACCACCTCTTCGACAAGTTAGTAGTATTCTATATTTTTTTCGTACACACATGTTGAGACACGTAATTGGATGACGTGCACTATTTTGCAACTTATACGACTATATCGTCATACCATATTCATAAACAAGATCTTGAAATGTATTGGTTGATTCATGCATATTATCAACGTTTCAGCAATATTTCACTTTGTTCTTCCAATATTATCGATATGTAAAAAACGATGTTCACACACTCATAGCAACGTTGAATAAATGATAATGCAAGTTGGAAACAGATATTTTTGTGGCAACGTTTATATAAACGTTGTTGTTGAACATTAACGTTGCTAAGACCCGAAAATCAACACAATGTTTTTTCTGTTGATACTTCATAGCAACAACGATGTGGTGTATGCTATCATCAAAGAGTACAGACAACAAAGAGAGCAGTGTGGGGTTCGCTAGCATACTCCATAACAACGACAATGTGGTGGATGCTATCATCAAAGAGTATGGGCAACAAAGTGATCAGTGCAGGGCTCGCTAGCATAATCCATAGCAAGAACGATGTGGTGGATGCAATCATCAAAGAGTATGAGCACCTCATTGCCTTCCATGAACGGCAACGTTTAAAGGAGACCATGGATGCATTCGACAAGAAAGAGTTTTTGGGTTGTGTTTGGGCAACCGGAGAGGTGGTTAACGAAGGCCTTCACTTTTAGATAACTTGTCATGCCATTTATAACCAAATCCAATGGTCATTTCAACCAACTTGCCACCAAGTCATACAGTGCAGACCATAGTTACTAACTGCAAAAAGAAAAACCGAAAAAAAAAATTGAAAACCTATAAAATAATCAGGCAAACGTGTACTTTGATGCAAATTTCGCTAACATTCAGTTTCAGAAATCTTGAGAAATTCCATAAATCTTCAAGTTAGTAGAGGAAATTTCAATGCTCCAAATGAGACCAAATTTGGTACACAACAACCTTGAACCAAAAAAAAATGGGGCAAAAAAAAAAAAAAAAAAAAAAAAAAAAAAAAAAAACCCATAAACTTTAACTTTCAAACCCTAATTTCAGTTTTGGACTTGTTAGTCAGAAGTTGAAACTAGGGTATGTGGGCAATCGATTGTACGTATTTATATATTAAAAAGCCCAATAATCATTAGACCAAACACTTTACAACTCCACTTAGCAGTTTTATGGCATCGCCCAAGTTGTTCACGATCACAAATGAGGATTTTTGACATGCACATTACACATTCAGGGTTTGTGCACGATGCTCGTATCCTACAATTGTCATTAGTGTACCTGAACAAAAAATAATTTTTATATCTTTCATAATAGAATCGCTTTCCTTCAGGATGAACGAAGGATCTGATATTATGTGTTAGGCAATGTCATGTTTCTACCATTGTCATGGATAATGACGTCAGTCGTTGGGTGTGAAAGGTCTGCAAGAGAGGTGGTGTATGATAACTGCTATGCATAAGTGATATGTTGCATAAAAGGAACGTTCGGGCAGCTAAATGGCGTGTGGAAAAACTTAATACGGCGGGAAATAAAAAAATTGAAAACCTTTCACAAAAAGTTAATAGTCGTCTGCATTCTCCACGACATACTCGTCAATTGCAACACTGATATCCATTTTGCATTGCTCTCGTTTGATAACAACTTTCTTGACATACGTTGTATATGGATACAATGTACGGGGTACGTTGTATTCGAATATAACGTACATACATTGTACAACAAGTTTTAGGGTACAACTTTGCAGAAGTGTGTAATATCAAACATCGTTTCTATTTTTTTTCCTCGAGTTTGGTTGGGAATTTCTCCAAGACACTCCAACAAAAATTGTTTGTATAGCAATTTCGTACAACATATTTACCAAATTGGATTATGAATTCCAACACGACCCTTAACCAAAAGTTGTTTGTATAACAATGTTATTTACGCTACCAGCCGGACCGTCCGGGTCACCATATTTTCCCAGATGGAAATTTTAACAAAAATAATAATAATAATAATAAAATAAACTATGTTATGTGTACTAAAAAAACTTAGTTTCAAATCAAGTTTAATTTTTAATTTTCAATTGTTAAATACTTCGTGTTATGAAAATAAAACTTTGTACGCGTTGTGTGTAGCAGTGCATGTATTCGTGAAAGATTCATGAAAAATTGTTTCAGATTTATATCATATATTATATTTAAAAAAAATAAACTGAATAACTTTTGCCTCTTGATCACATCGAAATTTTTTGCCAAATTTTAAATAAAAAATAAATTTAATATATATATATTTATCCGGCCAAGCAAGTGAACCCGGGTCATTTCGGTAGTCCAGAATGCTATACATGTTTTTTTGGATTTTTTTTTTTTTTTTAACATTGAAATTATCAAATTTGGTTTCGAAACACTACGTCTTATAAAACGGTATGTCGTATTTGGGAAAATTTCAGTGGTTTTGAAAAAAAACGATTTTTCGAGGTAAGTTGAATTGAACGTATGTATGTCTCAAAACAGTCCTGACAGAGGACATGTTGTCCACGTGTAAAAAAAACAGCAGGACGTTCTTCACAGTGCGCATCATGCACTTCTGATAGCATCCTTGGGTACAAAAGAGAAAACGTATATCTGGGTGATAGAGATGTGTACAATGAGGAAATGTTGGATACCCTTCAGTACATATGGCGACAGTCGTCATAGATTGATAATGGCTATAACATAAATGCTACATTCCACAACCAAAGCACACCGCGTTTCTGTCCCGACAGGTGTCACACGAGAGTCCGTCAATAATCCAGAATAAAGCCTGATTCGACAATGCACGCAAAAATTCATTTACGTGGAAAATAGTCTGGCTCATCGTCCCACCATCCCACAGTTCCCACTGGGCAGCTGCACGAATCAGTGTCATGTAATTTACCTTTTTTTTTTTAAAGAAAAGAAAAAAGGTAACGACCAAAAGCAAAGCAGGCGAAGGAAAATCAATTTGAAACAACAGAATGATCGTGTTTCCGAAAGGGTCACTTGTGTCCAACATCTCAAATCACGATAGCCTTGGCTTTTAATCCGGCGACACTTCTGACCAGTAAACTATCATCTAACACCAATCAAAGATGGTCGTGGAGAGAGAAAGAAGCCCCATTTGAAAAATTGTGATACCTATGATTCTTTTCATGGACTAAGGCAAGCGAACTAAAACGGTCCTCTGAGTCTCACATCTGAAAACATAGCATTGTCTGTTGGCAATGCCTCCACATTCCTGACCAATGGGTCATCGGTTGCCACCCGTCGACTTTGAAGACGGGCAGAAAGAAATAAAAACCCTATCTGGAAAAGAGCGAAAGATATAAAATATAAGAAAAAGAAAAAAAAAGTTTTCACTAGTATGCATCGTTTTCATAAACTTCTTGGACACTCACACTGGGACATCTCCAAATCTATCAGGATGCGAGTCCAGTGAAAGGGGATGGATGTGGCGGGCTGAGAACTTGAGGATTCTCTTGGTGCCAGGTTAAAATTATCATTCTGCCAAACGGAGTGAAATAGTTGAACCATAACTGCGGACGGATAAGAGCAACCCTAAATTGTGAATGACCCCGAGTGATGGCAAACACAGCAAATTGTGCGACATTCCCGATTGTGAACGGTGGTCAGCTGTTTGGGCGGGATGAACAAGCAGGGATAGAGTCTCGATACACTATTCTCCACTTGCGTTAGCAAATACAGTACAGGTGCGGCAGGAAGTTGGAAGACACCCTTGCCATATTTTGTATTTCTCGCTGTGGCGAGTGGTGGAGCGAGGCTAAATTCACAATTCCTATTCAGAATAATTGAGATTCAGAAACATAATGCATCAAACACACCCAAGAGCAAGAAAATGTGGTGGAATCTCACGTGGAATATTCCCCTATCTCACAAACAATACCAACGAATCAGCAAAATGTAGGATAATCAATCCGCATCTGAGACGTGTTGACCAATCGCCACCCGAACTCGGACCCTCGCAATCCCATGTTCAATTCAGCTCCCTAGATGTGAGAGGAGACAATCTCGTTTCACTCGTTCCATACTGCTCACGCTGACATCAAGAGGGAAGACGAAAAATTAGTACAAGGCAGAATCACAAGATTCATGCAGCATATACGCCACAGAGGTCCTTTTCTTCCGCATACTACAACGACAAACACGTTTTTCCCGTTGGACCATGTGCATGATAACCACTGACGAACAAGCTAGGCGAGGATCTTTTTTTTTTTTTTTTTTCCCCTCACACACACACACACGCACACACACACACACACACACACACACAAGTGTGTGTGTGTGCGTGGGCGAACAGAAGAGTCCGCATAGAGAAGAACAGGATTGGAAACAGGGAAGGGATTTGTATGCTATAAGCGCCCTGACCGCGAAGAAAAAAGTAGTGGCAAACCTAGACGTACGACGCATCAGGGTCCTCGCTTTCCTCCTGGTCCCCATTGCGCAACTCAGCATACGAAAGAATATCGATCCTTTTTGGCTGGATAGCCTGCTCAGCAGTGAGCCTTACAAAATGCAAGGCCAAGGATCGAGACTAACGTAAGTTCTGCAATTGATCTAACTGAGGATTTCTTTAGGGGTGTTTTTTTGTTCGGTTCGTTTTTATCGTGATTGTTCGCTAATTTATTTGACCACATTTATCAAAAAAATTTGACTCGTTTTTAAGATCAACAACATTCTCACAGAGGCAAGAGAAGTTTGAAAGGGATCGAATCAAAGAAAAGACAAACAACGAAAAAATTTTCTAGAATTAAATAATGATTCTATAGTAAAATTACAATCTAAATTTCAAATTTTCATTCCAACTTAAAAAATGTCATTCCAATTTTAAGAAAAAATCATCTTACGTGCAAAATTTTATTTCAAGAATATGGTATCCCTTCTTATTTGGACTTCATGCTAGAGATGAAATGAAAGTCTGGATGAGTTCATGAAATATTTAAATTGGACAGTTATTCTAAGTAAGGATTTTCGGTCATAAATAGGTTAAATCCAATCTAAATTAGAAGATATTTGTTGTAGTATAATGAAAATTTAACTAAAACATTTCATAAACTCGTCCAGAATTTTCATTCCATCTTGAACAAATAGATGTAGTTGGAAGGGAAGGTTCATATTTAGACGAGAACTTATCAAATAAAACTGAAAATTTTAGAATTTGATGAACATTGGAATGATAATTTACAAATATGAAGAATTTTTTTTTTATAGAATGTTTTTTCAACTTTCATTTCGTGTGGGAATTTTTCTGTTGAAGGAAGAAAGCAAATGACATATCCCACAGATAAACCAATTGCCACTGTCACTACAATGTTCAACATATTTTTTTTCTTTTTTTTTTCTATTTTCTTGGTTTTTTTTTTTAATTCAAAAATTTGTAATTTTTTTCTTTTTCTTTCAATTTTTTCTTTCTTCTTTCATCAGTTCCACATGTGTTGGTAGTATCGAAAGTTTTATTTGTCGTACAATTATTGTTGCTCCTGATCGCTTGATTCTATTGACCAATCAGGAAGAGGAGCCCCCACCCCTCCAGATAGGACATGCACACTAAGGATGACGTGGATGTTCACAAGGATACCCAATGAGAGCTACTTCAACACAACATTCATCAAGACGACTAGCACAGACTGTCCCATCAAACCAATTATGACAAAGACATGCTGTCCACATGTCAAAAAAATAGCAGGACGTTCATCACAGTGTGGCATCATGCGGTCCTGATAGCTTCCTTGAGCACAAAAGGGACAATGAATATCTGGGTGATAGGGATGTGTACAATGAACATATCGTCACATGAAAATCAGAGCGCAAAAGCGGAAAAAAAAAAACGAAAGAAAACAAGGAAAAAAAAAGTTCGTAGAATCTTGCACACGTACCACGTAGCTCGTACAATCTTGCACACGTAGCACATTGCGCCACACACAAATGACAAAGGACGACGCACGACGCACCACAACCCAAAGCAGGTACCACCAAAGCCCGAAAAACGTAGCAACAGTTCACATAGCAGAAGAGAGAGAGAGAGAGAGAGAGAGAGAGAGAGAGATGAGAAACAACAGCACCAAAGCTCGAAGCATGCAGCACACACACACACAGGGAGGGGGAGAGCAGGTAGGTCTCTTAGGGCAGGGGTAGGCTTCTACTAGAACCTTGCACACGACGACTGTTGCTCATACAATCTTGCACACACGTACCACATAGCTCATAGAATCATGCACACGGAGAACGTTGCTCCAGCCAGGAATCACAAAGGACGAAGCATGGTCGTCCTTGATCCGACAGCACCAAAGCCCGAAGCACGTAGCACCAAAGCCCGAAGAGCGTAGCAGCGATTCACGTAGCACACACATACACACACACAGAGTAGCACCGAAGCTCGAAGCGAGCAACAAAGAGAGAGAGAGAGAGAGAGAGAGAGAGAGAGAGAGAGAGAGAGAGAGAGAGAGGGGGGGGCGGGGGGCAGCGAGGTCCCGTAGGGCAGGTCGCGTAGGGTAGCGGTAGGCCGGATAGGGGAAGTTCGTCCGGTAGTGCAAGCAGGTCATGTAGGGCAGGGGTAGGCCGGATTGGGGAAGTCCATTGAGTAGTGCAGGCAGGTCGCGTAGGCAGGTGCATGCGTAGGTTTCGTTTTTGGTCTTGCCCTCCCCCAACGGTCGTGTTGGAATGTAGATGTGAAAGAAAAATTCCTTCTTTTTTTTTCCGAACGGCTAGGCCTCTGCTTCGAACAATTTTTTGGGGGGCCTTCAGATAATTCATCTGGCCTTCAAAAAGAAACCACAAAAATAAAATAAGAAAAAAAGAAAAAGGTTGTTGGAGAGGAGAACAACCACTGGGTGTACCTTGCCATGTTCAAGGTGCATGGGCCCATATGCAGTCGGATAGGATTGTGGCCGATCCAGTGTGACACTGGGTGGCAGCGGCCTGACAGGTTCATCACAAATTTCTGGGCTGAGAAAACAGGAGGAAGGCAAAAAAAAAAATGGCACACGGCGGACACAACATGTTTTTAGTTAGCAAAGGCAGAAAAAAACAGGTTGTCGGCAACTTTGTCATGGCCTGAGTTTGAAAATGTGGTTGTAATTCGGGGCGGCAGTGGTGTCAGGGTGACGGTTCCATTAAGGCGGTTGTGGTTTGTTTGTAAGTGTTTTTTTTTTTTTTGCATCAATTTTTTTTTTTTTTTCCTCGGAACCAGTCTGCCGCGATGTTTAGGCCACCGTGACATCCGCGGCTGGGACACGGCCGAGATGTCTACGCCACGCCCGTGGCTGGCCATGGCCGTGATGGGTCACTGTCGCAAAAAAAAAAAAAAAAAAAACGCCAGAACGTAAAATAAAAAAAAACAATCGTCTTAACGAAACTGCCACCTTGACACCACTGCCGCCCTGAGTTACAACCGTCTTTTCAAACTCAGGCATTGACAAAGTAATGACTCGTGTTATTTCCGGCCATTACAAACTCTTATGTGACATAAACATACACCCGTCAATAAAAAAACAACGTCGGACGCGACATGTTTTGAGTTGGCGGACAACAGAAAAAAACATGTTGTCGACAACTTTGTCATGGCTTGAGTTTGAAAAGACGGTTGTAACTCAGACCAACAGTGGTGTCAGGGTGACAGTCCCCTTAAGGCGATTGTGGTTTGTTTGTTTATTTGTTTTTTTTTTTGCATCAGTTTATTTATTTATTTACTAGGCTACCAAAGTGGCCCGGGGTCACTTGCCCGACCGGGCCAAAATAATTAAAAAATAAATAAAAATAAATAAAATATGTTTGAATTTTATTTGTTATTTTAAATTTGGTGAAGAATTTCGATGTGACCCTGAGGCAAAAGTTGTTCAGTTTATTTTTCTGCATAACATAGTTTTTTTCATAATTTTTGGATTTTTTTTTTTTTTTTTTTGCTGGGACCTTACCTGATCCTTGCACGGCTGGCCACCCGGGACCCGGGCGGCCCGGCTGGTAGCCTAGTTTATTTATTTATTTATTGTGTTTTTTTGGGCGGCCACAACCACGATGTCTAGGCCATGCCCACGCCTGGGCCACGCCCTCGATGTGTAAGCCACAACCGTGGCTGGGCCACGATCGCAGTGTGTATGCCACGCCCACGGCTGGCCATGACCGTGATGGGCCACAGTCGCAAAAAAAAAAAGAAAAAACACCGGAAAATTAATACGCCAAAAAATTAATATGCCCCCCCCTAAAAAAAAAAACGCAATCCCCTTAACGAAACTGTCACCCTGAAACTACTGCCGACCTGAGTTACAACCGCCTTTTCAAACTCAGGCCATCACAAAGTTGCAGACTCGTGTTATTTTTGGCCATTACAAACGACCATGTGATATAAACGTACACCCCTCAAAAATAAAATAGAAACAGAGACCTCCCACCGGAAATCACGGCAGACTGCTTTCCAACCATCAGATAAAAAATAATCTGATGGTGATGGTAGCAATAACATTAAACACAGTAATTGCCACATTTTTTCTGGAATAAACTCGACTTATGTCAGCAGTGATCATGACGCCCTTTATATACTCCGTGATTGAAGGAGGGCTCCACCCAATGTGATAATTAGGAAACAGTAAGCAAAATACTTAAACCTTCTATCCAGTGGGCCTATGGCCGACCCGACTCTCTTTCAGGGTTGGCCATAAACCCAAAGATTTGAAAATATTTTGGCGGAAAGCTTCCTTTGCACCGGCGTGCCCATGTTAAGCCTACGAGGATGGGAACAAAGATCTTTGTACTTTTTGGGGTAATACATGTAAATTACTGACCGTGGGATCACGACCACGGCACGACAGGTTTTGAGTCACTCTACTACCACACAAACTTTTTTTAGGGGAAGATTCGTTCTCATTTTGCACATTCGGCGAGTACTGCAGCGAGTCCCCAAAAGGATTGGAGAGACCGTCTGGCAAAAACAAAAAAATAACTACCCACTTCGGACATTCGGACCCACTTTCTGAAACCGAAACAAAAAAGGACTCGGACAAAAAAAATAGGAGTAGAAAAAATCACGGTAATACCGGTACAGGACAAGAAAAGAAAAAAACAAGTAACGACAACAGATGATAAAAAAAAAAACAGTGCAATAAAAAAATATCCCACCAGAATCTGAAAGAGAATGAAGACAAAAAGAAAACGGCCACCCGATCCTCTGACACGATCCACAACCACGTTTGCCTCAGCACATACAAACACCTTTCGACAACGGACAATCGACTGCCGCAACACATTTTTTTTGCACTTAAAGTTGATTCCACAAAGAACCATGAGTCGATCAGCTATTCCCGGACACATCTTGCTGAGAACGCTCGTTTTGTGCAATCCCCGCCCTTGGTTCCAAAATCCGAAGGCTAGAACTCACGGAAAACAAAAAATATCGGTGCGCAACATTACCTTTGCGGCCTACTTAACTACATGAGTTCGTTGTAGATAGATGAGAGAGATACAAAGATAGTGTCCCCCCCTCTCTCTCTCTCTCTCTATCTATCTATTTATCTATTTATCTATCTATCTACCTATCTATCTATCTATCTATCTATCTCTATCTATCGATCTATCTATCTATCTATCTATCTATCTATCTATCTATCTATCTATCTATCTCCACCTTCTTTCCCTGAAAAAAACGCATGATTGTTAGCGTCGTATTTGTTGCATCTTCTAGTGTACTGGGCCATATATCTGACACATAGTTTGAACCTTAAAACACAAAGGAATAAGTTAAGGCAAGGACAGTGACTGAACACAAGGATGGTAAGGGTGAAGACTAACCCACTTAGCACCTGAAACGTTTTCATGCGGTCTAGAGACATCTTCAGGCTATCATCAATTTTATGCCCCAACCGTCGTTGTCTGGCCCCTTCAACTATGCCCCAACTGTCGTTGTCTGGCCCCTTCAACTTGAAGAGATGACTTTGGCATACACAAAATTTGATGATGGTAATGATGATGATGATGATGATGATGATGGCGATTATGATATTGATGATGACAATAATAAATAAACGACGACATCTAATGTTGAAGACCGTGGACTCGATTTCTGTTTTTCGCAGGCCCCCAACTCAATCGACTTGCTATTAACCTTCAGAAACGAAGTTGCGAACAAAATCGCTACCAAGTTACAGGGGAGCAAGACTTCAAAATTTGTTGCTTTGCCAACTCGACGAGCAAAACCAAATTCAAAAATGCAGAGTTAGAGCAGAGTGAGGATGCTTCCTTATAGTGGTATGTCGCTATAAGCGTTGTTCCACCAAACAACACTTACATGCATTTGGACAATTTTCACCCCTAGGTGCATTCGGACCACTCAAACATTTTGAGTATATCAGGTCAAGCAAGTGTCAAAATCTGCCCTGGAATGTTGTGAAGTGGAGCGAGGCCCTATGACTGCTAACTTGCACAACGTTCAGGTCAGGTTGTTTCATTTTTATTTAAGTGAAAAAAAAAGAAACATTGTGTCTATCATTTTTTGGTATTTAAAGAAACAAAAAGGAAATAAAGTCAGAGGCTTACATCTACAACACTTTTCTTCACCCAACAAAAATAAGAATTTCATGTAGAGTATGCAAGTGTATTGGAACCATGAATGAGATCACTGCAAGATTCAACGACAAACACATCACATCGAAATAGAACAGGGTGAAATCAAAGTTGTTAAAAAGATTACCATGTCACGTAAATATGTGTTTTTTTTTTTTTTTTCGGTCGTTGCATAAAGAGAAAATTAGTTTAGTGGTTTGTGGCTCAGTGGTTAAGGCACCGGTTATCAATGCGCATTGTGGTATGGGATTTTGCCTTCAACACTCTGCACCTTTGCACAGAGACACTAACAAACTTTCACATAACGCATGATCACATGCATACCCCTTTGGGCTACCAGTGTGGGGAGAAATGGGAGGAGAGGATCATACAGGCGCAGCTATTACGAAACTTTAAAAGCATTTAATGACTAATTGCGCTTTTCACGTATGGATGAACATATAGAAACAGAGTCACAGACAAATAAATATAAAAATTGACAGAGACACAAAAACAAAATATTGTTTTTTTGCTCTCGGTCGTTGAGAGACAATGAAATGTGTGATCCTAAAGAAGGACATGATATTCATCACCCCTAATAATTTTCTAAAAAGCGATATTGACTCAAAGAGCAGCATAAAGAGAAGTGTACATAGAGCGCATGTGTTCTGAACGAGAATGTCAACAATAAGCGAGATTTCGTACAAGAAAGCAACATGCAGAAAAAAATGTACGTCATTTCACAAATAGAAGTTGATCACATACGGAATGAGAACAGTAATGTTTAGATAACAATTGCGTCATGACCAAAATGTAGGATATGAGAGGAAAACATGCAGTAAATAGACGCAAGTCAAAAAAATATCAGACGCCCGTGAAATTTATGGTACCCAAATCACATAATAAAAAAAAAGTTAAACCCTTATAAGATATTTTTGTGATGTACGATAAAAAAAAACATTGTTCCAATTTCGCTCACATTCAACGGTCATGTGTAGAGCATTACTAGTACAAACAAAAATATATAATGCATATGCATGACCATGAAAACAATGAAGTCATGTTTATGCAATAAGAACACAAAAATGCAGGTCATAGAAGGACAACGTGTGGTGAATGGACGCAACATAGAGACAAAGCATACTTAAACTATGTTTTTGTTACCCATTTCGCATAAAAAATGTTTTCTCGAACTGGGATAGAATGCCCTTATGACGTACGAGTGAAATGCGATCCATTGAGCGTCTACGCCATGTTTGAGGGGGGGGGAAAAAACATAATGTACGTGAAATATCGTGTTGGAAGATTAATAGAGCACATGTAATCACCTGTCAAAAATAACATGCCCTGCAAATATTGAAGTTTCTATCGGGATTGCACAAACGTTCGAAAGTGATGATTAGTTGTTCATGACTAATAAATGTAGTTAATCAACGAACATTTTCATTTTGAATATAAGTGTTTGACGAGCGCTCAATGTATTGTGTTCGATGACCACGTACTCTTTTACGTTGAATTAATACACAAGGAAAAAAAAAAAAAAAACTACCGCCACAAGTGAAGACACCTACACACACTGGCCGCGAGAGACGCGTCGTGCACGCGGACCCACACCGATGCTACCACACCTCCAATATACCGCCAGAAAACAGAAGACGGCAGCAGGAATGACGACACAGTACATGACACCCGAATGATGAACACGGCGCCTGACGACAGTAGAAAAGCACTTCCCAACGGCAACAGACTGGAGGGCAACATTCTCCGATGCGGCACCAACAGTGGATGGGGGAAGCGGACCTCCCCTTCTTTCCCGCCGCATAAGCTCTTCGGTGCCTCCCCGCTTCGGTCTGCTCCGTTCTTCCGCCACATGTGGGTGATTGCGGGGTCTCGATATGCAAGCATGGCCATCCTCACTGCACAATCATTCGCTCCGCCAGCTCATCCCTCAAGATTAGCGCATCCCCCGTTGATGACTCCATGCACACCGGCCTCAATCGCTGATGTATCCTAAGATCAACTCTACGACGCACGCCGTCCGTACCCACCTCCCACAGCAGATTGTCGTCAAACGGGATGCCTGCGTCGATCAATATGTTGTGCAGGATGCAGGCGGCGACAAATTGCTGCGCCAAGGTGTCTATGTTGCACTTGTGGTTGCGGAGGAACAACCTCCACATCCCCTTCGGTCTGCCAAACGCCCTCTCTACTGCTCCCCTCATCGTCTTCTGTTTGTTGCCGAAGCGTGCCTCATACGGGCGTTGCGCGAGACCGCCGTATGGGACGACTATCCACTCGGAGGGGGGATAACCATTGTCGTCCAGCAAGTACCCGTTCGTCCGCACACCAAAAGGCAGCATGACAAGTGGCCCAGTGAAAAGTTCCCCTGCCTCTGTGAGCGCCCATAAACTCGACAGGTGGATGATCCTCACGTTGTGGCAACTTCCCGGATAATCAACGAACACATCCAGCACGCACAAGTTCATATCGACGACCACTTGCGCATGGACGGAGGATCGACGTTTCCTGTCGTAGTAGTCCTCACCGTTGGCATTGGTGGGCTTGTCGATGTAGATGTGGGTGCAGTCGATGCACCCATGGTAGTTCGGAAAACCCTTTTCGATGAACGCGCGCAAGATGACCGCCTTTTGCAAACCAGTGGGCCAGGATATCTTGTTGGGGTACGCGCTCAGCAACGTAGCAGTCACGTCCCACACCGCCGTCAAGCCGGAAGACCTGCCAATGCCGAAGCTGCACGTCCCGCTGTTGTGTGTCTACCCCCAAGCCCACCTATACAGAGCGTACACGACGATTTGGTCTGGCTGTAACGGCACCCTGTAGAACGACACACGACGTTGCAGGTATGGAGAAAGAGTTTCCGCGATCTCGCGGAAAACACGTGGCGACATTCGCAGCTTCTCCTTTAAGTAAGCTACTGTGGCATCATCACATTGTCGCAGATCCTCCCACGAATCCCCGGTCCGTCGCTTCATCCACCACCTTGGAGTCGCCTGTGGAAATGCGCCGCACCCCATTGCGTAGCACACCTGCAGGATGGCGTCCGAAATGGCACCAATGTCGAAGCCATCGCCAGTCGTCGGCAGCGCCGTCAGCTTGTGCCGTGCACGAACAACCGCTTTCAACTTCCCCTCGCTGCTTTCCATTTGGCAACGGAAGAGGACGACATTGACGGCGGCAGCGACGACCATCTTCTCCGCCGTCGTCAACACATCACGACCGTCCTCGCCGTCGATATCCATCCCCGACGCCACTTCAGTGGACATGGACCTCAATATCAAAACAACACTCCACGAAACACCGCCACACGGAAGAAGACAGCGCTGCCTCGCCAGACAACCCTGAACGCCACACGACGACGACGGGCGTCAGCCTGCGATGATGGTGACAAGTCGATGGCGTCTCTGCTTCTTCGAAGGCACACAGGTGCATACAACGTCGACAATGAAACCGCCGACCAACATCGTCACTTAAGCAAACGCCCCCTCACGCTGGACGCTGCTGCCGTCAAATTCAAAAAACGACGTCCTGTACGCGCCGCCACTCGCATTGAGAAAATTCGAATTTCAAATTTGAATGGAGGGGCTGCGCGCCTTTTCCAATGGCCCTTCATTTTCGAAATCCGCTGTCTTTCGAAATCCGCTGTCTTTCGAAATCGCGACGCCCAACAAAGGTGGACCAACGCCGTCCGCACAGACACACCTCCATGGACCACCATCGGCCCCACCCCCGCGTCCGGTTGTACACATATAAATCTGTCCGCGGGAGCCCCGAGGAATCGTCCTCGGGGGACGTCTCCGAGGATCAGTGGAACGAAGGCGGGAATTTCCTCGGGCGACTCCAAGGAATCGTCCTCGGGGCCTGAGGACGACCCGAGGAGGGTCGAACGAGCCCCTCAGGCTGGAAGCCTACGTTGTACATATAACCTATGGTGGTGGCTTACGTTTCGAAGGGAAAAAAGAACACGTACCGGCAGGTCAGTCCATCGCCGAGTTTGGAAAGGCAAGAATAACACTTGAAAGGCGGGCCAGGTTTTTTTTTGCAGGCGAGGGGCTGCCGTGTGCAGACTGCCGTTTTATGTTTCTTTTCGCCGTGAGAACTCGTGCTGCGACAGACGTGCTGCTGATATTAGTTTTTTTGTGTCTTTCGAAACTCAAAACCTGACACGCCTGCCATTCGTTCTTTAACTTCTTTTGTTATGTTTTTTTATTTTTTTTTATTTTATATATATGAGATTTACATATATTGGTTTCTTTCCATCCAGCCTGACTTTCTCCTGAGAAAATGTTCTGTCTGTCATCTAGGAGGCTTTGGCATTCTTTTTTTGTTTTTTCTTGGTTCAATGGCTCCATTCTATTCGTGGGGAGCTGCACCTGCTGGAAACCAGGTCCAGCTTCCCAAACATTCATAAATGTTCCGTATCCTGGATTCATACATCAGCAGTGAGGCAGGCTATCCCCACCTCTTCACCCGAAGGCGCCAGAAAAGAAATTCAATGTTTAACTTAGTCTATCAAGCCAGCTACTGCCTCAGAAAAGCACTTTCAATTTGTAGTCAATTCTAGTCTAGATCAGCTCAGAATTGGAAATGAAAAGCATAATTGGAAATTTGAGGACATCTGTTTAAATTGGAACGCATGAGAGAAGATTAGCATGGTCCCTGTGTAAGGATGACAAAACAAAAAAAAACAAAAAATTCTGTCCTTTAGGACATCTATTAAAATTGAAGGGATAGAGTACAGACCCCTATGATCCCTACGAATGGATGACGCACAATCACTAAAATGCAAAAGCGGAATCCTAAAGATAGCACTGGCCACAATTGCCCAGGTGATACCGGACTGGTGGCTGAATGATGGGGTACTACAGGCCTATAAATGCTGATAAAAAATATTAAAAACAGATGATGAGTTCAAGCCCTGGAGTATAATATAATGCCACAGGCTAAGGCCTTTGAAGAAAGCGAAAAGAGAAAACAAAAGGTAAGTGTGAGTAAAAGGACGAAGTGAGAGGGGGCGCCAGAGCGCTCAAGTCTGTCTGTCTGTTGATGTGGCTCAGTGGTTAGAGCACCGGTTGGAAATGCGCCTTGTGGTATAAGGTTGCGGGTTCAAATCCGCAGCCTTGCGCATGGACACCGGCAGGGCGTTAGAATGACGCACTGCTGGACACACACACCCTTTGGGATGATGCAGGTTAGCTATTACAGACACTGCCTGCACACCACCCAAGGGTTGTTCATGGTGTTGTATGTTGGTTCTGGTTTTCACATGGGTTGCTTGGGGGTGTTGGTCTTGGGTGTTCTGTTGATCTCCCCAGTCTGGCAAATCACACGTTTGGGCCATTTCCACTGGTCACATGGTACAGTCATTCGATTATACGTTACAAGGTCACGGGATCGAGCTTGGTTCGGACCTTGGGGGGGTCCCTGTCCAGCATACCCCATTCTCTCTCTTGGATATATAGAGTATACATCGCCTTCGGACATAACATAGAATTATATATCGCCTATGGGCTATATATACCCACATAGCCTTAGCCTTCAGACAATAACATAGAACTATATATCGCCTACCGGCTGCATACACGCCTTCGGACATAACATTGAACTACACATCGCCTACGGGCTACATACACAAAGTTTCCACACAGATATATAGTTCTATGTTGCCCGAAGGCTATATATATGTGTATGTAACCCGTAGGCCAGGAGGTCCTACCGGGGGTTCCACCCCCAACCGGAACCGGGCCGGTGGGACCGACTGGTCGACCGGTCCGGTTGCCTCCCGGCGACCTACAGCGCATCACAGAAAAAAGGCCGAAACGACTTTTTTTGGGGCCAGGAGGTCCCCACACGGGTTGTGGGGGCCTCCTGGCCCAAAAAAAAATTCGAACCAGTACCGCAGGCCCGCCTATGTGCTTCCAAAACGGCGGCCTCTCCGGACCGCTGATCGAGGCAGATCGGTGGCCCAGATGAGGCCGCCGTTTTGAAAGTTGGAGGGAGGGCAGTCCTCCCCGTTTTCCCGCCTTTCAGAGTTGGAGGGAGGGCAGTCACGAGTTGCCCATCGCCGTCGTCGCCCGTGGCAGCTCCTGTCGTCGTCGTCGCCCGTGGCAGCTCCCGTCGCCGTCCTCGTCGTTTTCGTCGTCGCCCGTGGCCGTCGCCAGCAGCTCCCGTCGCGCGTTGCCCGTTGCCGTCCGTGGCCAGCAGCGCCCGTCGCGGAGGTAAGTGCCCATTCTCTTCTTCTTCTTCTTCTTCTTCTTCTTCTTCTTCTTCTTCTCCTTCTTCTTCTTCTTCTCCTTCTTCTTCTTCTTCCCTTCTTCTTCTTCTTCTTCCTTTATTCTTCTTCTTCCTCTCCTTCTTCTTCTTCTTCTTCTCACCCAAGCTTACCACTTCTGAGAGAGAGAGAGAGAGAGAGAGAGAGAGAGAGAGAGAGAGAGAG
>BFEA01000166.1:2118204-2129335 GCA_003427395.1 Chara braunii | reverse complement strand
CTCCACCTCTCCCTTCTTCCCCCCCTGTGTATGCTTTGCTCTCTGTCATGCGAAACTTGTGCTTGGTGAGGGGGAGCTGCAAGAACAAACGAAAGGGGTACCCCAAAGAAAACAAACGTGAACACAATTAAGAAAGGGGTTAACGTGCCTCTGTTGTACTTCATGTTGCTTGCCATAGAGGTGAAACTGCTTCGTTGTTGGATTGTCTCAACTCAAGGGCTTTCATTGTCTGCAATTGGATTGAATGTGCTTTGATTTTGGATCTGCTCATCTGTGTGGAATAAGGGCTGTTGTGGTGAAAATTCAAAATACAGAGAGAGAGAGAGAGAGAGAGAGAGAGAGAGAGAGAGAGAGAGAGAGAGAGAGAGAGAGAGAGAGAGAGAGCACATTCTATCAGGACGTGTATGCTTTGCTCTCTGTCATGCGAAACTTGTGCTTGGTGAGGGGTGTAAACCGTTTGTTTACTGTTTTATTATTTTGATTATTTGTTGAAATTTAATCCTTTGGGTGGTACAAACCGTGATGCGACTGTGACTAACGGACTGTGACTAACGGAATGCAACGCTTGTGCTGGACTAACGGAATGCAAAAGACTGATTTGGGTTGGTTGGACGAACGGAATGCAAAAGACTAGTGTGGTTGGGACTAACGGAATGGAAAAAAACTTGTGGTTGGATCTTTCAGGCGGCTGCATCGATGGATGTCAATGTGGGATATTTCTGCGATCCCGATGATCTTCCGGGGCTTGCACACTTTTTGGGTAATTTTGTTTTGCATGTCTCAAGCTGGCTTACAGCATATTCACACTTGAACACCCTCCCCTATCACCCTGTATCCTCCACTCATTGTCTCTCTTTCTCTCTCTCTTTCTCTCTCTCTTTCTCTCTCTCTTTCCCTCTCTCTTTCTCTCTCACTCTCTCTTTGATGGTGTCACATGTACTAACCAGCGAAGATGGTGTCTTTAGCTGGTGCAGGTCGCAGTAAAAGTCCGGGTAGCAGATATGAAGGGCGAGCGTGAGTAGTAGTAGTACTAGTAGTAGTAGTAGTAGTACTAGTAGTACTAGTAGTAGTAGTAGTAGTAGTAGTAGTAGTAGTAGTAGTAGTAGTAGTAGTAGTAGTAGTAGAAGAAGAAGAAGAAGAAGAAGAATCTCTCTCTCTCACTCTCTCTCTCTCTCTCTCTCTCTCTCTCTCTCTCTCAGAAGAAGAAGAAGAAGAAGAAGAAGAAGAAGAAGACGAACAAAAAGAAGAAAAAGAATCTCTCTCTCTCTCGCTCGCGCGCTCGCTCGCACGTGCATGCGCACACTTCCCCCCCCCCCTTTTCTCAGACACATTCTCAAGATTGAAAGAAAGGAGCTGCACTCCTCATAGGGCAACAATGAAATGAGAGAGCACAGCAGCAAACAGACCCGATACAACAATCGTTATGGAGGTCCAGTGGCAGGAATCGCTCAGCAACTTTCCTAAAGGGGCACTGCCATGATTTTTTGGAGGTGTGCGTGTGTGCCAATTTCCAGAACATGCCAATTTCCAACGCTGAGGGGATTTTATGTCCATGATTGTTTCTTCTGCCGGCCAAGTGCCGAGCCAAACACCTCTCCTTTCTTCCCCCCCCCGCAAAAAAAATAAAATGGATAATTTCTTGGTTTATGCATGTAATCCTTGCGCAGGGGCCGTTCTTATCTTCTTTCTCTGTATTGTTCTTTTTTTTTTTTTTTTTTTTTTTTTTTTAAACTCAAATACCATTCGTATTAAAAACAAAGCGAACCGAGGCCGGGGACCTCACAATTCAACCCGGAGTTATCCTGGCAGCATTAGCGAGTTTCGCTTATAAGTCTGGAAGAGCCAGAACTGAAGACGAATACCAAGCAATCTCGCTCCTTTTTTGTTACCCAATCTCGCTTACGGCCCAATACAGCCCGTGAATCGGTCAAGAACTATTGCTAATCTATGAAGTAAATCCTGCCTAAGTAACTCAACCTATCAAATTCACCATAGTTCCCAAGGCAGATCCACCATACAGAAAAGCAAAAACCAATACCAAAGGAGAGGCCCGTCGGACCAGCTAATAGCCGTGGGGAGCCTGGGTTTCCGTGACGAGGTTTCACACCTTGTACCCTTGGACCTCTGTAGGAGCTGCCATATTCCAGGCACCCTAGATCTCAATGGGTACAACCCGAGTGTGTACTTGTCAGCTAGATGCTAATTGGTCGTGCCCTAGGTAGCTCAGCAACATTGCCACAACTACGAGTAGGTCTCCCACTACCCCCAGTAGTTCTATTGCCTGCTACGGACAAACCCCAAACTGCCAAGCAAACGGACCCCAGAGCTAAAGCAAGGAGCATGCTGTACAGATAGCATGAAAGAACCCTTGAGTGAACAAACCCCAAACTGCCAAGCAAACGGACCCGAGCTAAAGCAAGGAGCATGCTGTACAGATATGAAAGAACCCTTGAGTGAACAAACCCCAAACTGCCAAGCAAACGGACCAGAGCTAAAGCAAGGAGCATGCTGTACAGATAGCATGAAAGAACCCTTGAGTGAACGGAAGGCGCTGGGTTACCAATCAACTCTACGACCGGACCGAAATCAACCAAGCAGACAAATTCAAGCTGCGAGCTAAGTTCGCTGCCTTGTGCTCTTCCCTTTCCTACAAGCAAGAGGCGTGTGGTAAAGTGCATGCTACAGCCAGAGATAGAGGGGAGCAGGGATCTGGCCCATAAATCCCGTCAGATGCGAAATGTAAGAAATTTAGTAAGCCCACTTCCAACTTCTAGCTCATAGGAGAGTCTTGCTGAAATCCAAAATAAGAACAGGCTTCGATCTGGCTTACTAACTCGGCCACCCACAGAGAACCCGAGCTTACGAAATACACCCCACCCGCGCACACCAAGGGCACCGATATTCCCGATGTTATAATTGCCACTAACAGGAGGGAGGAAACCCTAAAACATGAAAAAACGCTGTTATTGCTTACAAACCAAGTACTAATACTATGTCAAATGAAATTTCACTGACACCTGAAACTTATGAAGGGAGACCAGGAAACGACTGAAAACACCCAAGAATAAGATCGAGGATGGAGTAACTCGAAAGTCATGGAGAAGAAAATGGAATGGAATTTTGAATTTGAGGTAAATAAAAGGCCAAGATAAGAGTAGTCGATGCTAAAGTATGTCTCCATGTATTGTGATGCGGTTTCACTCAGTCGACCATACAGCCCGTGCCCTTTGCCCTACAGGTCATGTCTTCACGCTCCCGGTTGAGATAGTCACGAGTACTCTGTACATGCTCCTCAGAACAACAGTCCCACCGCTGCCAGTTGCCCTCCCACTGCTCCTAGAAGTGCGGCTGTCTGACTCTCTGTTAGCCAAGCACTAGAGCATCTCTCCCTTCTTTGTGTAGTTTGCAAATGGGCATAATACAGCAGTAGATAACACTTGAATTCTGGAGGTTGAAGGTCGTAGGAGGGACGGGAACCACCCTGCTCGCTCCCTGATATTCCACAGAGAGGCGCAGCCCTTTGTCGAGGCTGAGGGTGATGGCCGAACCTAGAGAGTATAGAGTACTCCATAGCTCTGCCCCCACACCCCGAATCCCGCACCTTGCTGCTGACACAGAGCGCCGCCGTCTCCGAACGGCGATACCATCGATAGTGCAGCGCTGTTCCCCTGCGCACTCCTTTTGAAAATTTCCAAATATTATCGTGTACGTTCGTCATGAAGTAAGCCACTCATAAGGAGTATTTAGCAAAGAGTATGGTTAGGTTAATGCACTCTAAATATTTCGTGCAAGAGAATGTCTTGGTTAATGCTCAGCGCCCTTGATCCCAACGGAGACGCTCCCACCACCACCAGAGGAACTCCCACTCCCATTGGTGGCGCCGCTGCCCGTTGAGCTTTGGGTCTTTCACGCTCCCAGTTGAGATAGTCAACAGTAGTTCTCACGTGCTACTCCCAACACCAGTCCCACCACCACCGGCCGCCCACCCACTGCCTCCGGAGGTGCCGCTGTTGGATGTGCCCGCTGTCTCGTACTAGACTATCTCTCTCTTTGTCGTGTTCACACTGCAACGAGTTTCGTTACTCGAATCTTGTAGATTCTGTTGTAGGAGGAATCGGAATCGCCCTGCTCCCTGGTATTCCACAGGGAGACACAGCCTCTTGTTGGAGCTGAGGGCTGTGGCCGAACCTAGGGATCGACGAAGAAGTCATCGTTCTGACCCACACCCTGAATCCCACACCTCGCTGCCCACGCAGAGCGCTGCCGTCTCCGGGCAGCGAGTACGCCTGGTAGCGCAGCGCTTCATTGGAGCGCTACCGGCCTCCTCTGGCCCCTTTTTTCCTTCTATCGTTCTAATTTTAACGGATATTGAGAAGGCCACTTTCCTTTTTTTCTTTCCCTTTGTCTGCACTATCCTGCATCCATGCATGTGTTTCCACATGCACTATCCTGTGCTCATGCATGTGTTTCCACATGCACCGAGTGAACCAGCAGGAATGCTTGCAGTCCATTTGCCCTTTTTCATGGGGCCCACGGGCATCCTCCTTTGTTGCACTACTGGTCCTCTCTGGAGCCCCGAAATATTCGGAAAGGCTCTAATCGTGATTCTGAAGTGGGTGGGGCCATGTACATGTATTGGAGGTCTAACCATTTTGAGTGCGAGCAAATGAATAATAGCTGGATCCTTTTGGGCGGTATTAGTAGGGTCTTCAACCGCCATGGGTGTGAGAGCGAGTGTGAGTGGGTTGTGTGTGCTGTGTGGGAGAGTATTGGCCTTAAGCACTGCTGTTACACAATGGGGGTGGGGGAAGATGAAAAGGGAGGCACAACTACTGGCAAATGCTTGGCCCTTGTGGTAGCTGGGCCCCCACTTGTGGCCCCAATGCTGCACCCTAAACCACTAGGGCAAGGGGCAAACGTGCGATTTTACCTCCCTTCACCAAGAGAGGTAGATAGCTATGTTTGGAGGGGTTCCCTGTATAGCCTTTAGGAGTAGTGGTAGGTAGGTCGTGAAAGATTAAAGAATTTGATAAAAGAAGCGTGTAGTTAAAAAAAATGAAAGTTTTGAGCTGAATAAAATATAGAAATTAAAGGAATAACTAGCTAAGTGCCCGCGGTGCGGGCGGTGTGGGCCATGCCCACAAAAATAAGAAATCTTGTAGGCAACCTGGCACGGACCACTCACATAAACGGAGACAGACTTAAAAAAAAATAAAAAACGAATCACAGGGTAATAAAGAATAGCCTGAAATTGGCTACGAAGTCTGAGTTTAATTGACGAATTGCATTTGCGGTGTGGGTGGTGCGGGCGGTGCGGGCTATGCCCGCAACCAAAACTACTGAAATGGTAAAGAAAGTACCATAGAGTAGAGGAGAGTGTCGTAGAGTGTCGTAGAATGGAGTAGTGTCGTAGAGTAGAGTGTCGTAGAGTAGTGTCATAGTGTTGTAGAGAGTCATAGAGTAGAGTAGAGTAAGGTGTCACAAAGTACAGTAGAGTGTCGTAGAGTAGTGTGTTGTATAGTAGTGTTCTAGAGTGTCATAGAGTAGAGAAGAGTAGAGTAGGGTGTCATAGAGTAGAGTAGAATGTTGTTGAGTAGTGTTGTAGAGAGAGTCATAGAGTAGAGCGGAGTAGAGTAGAATGTCATAGAGTGTCATAGAGTGTTGTCGAGTAGTGTTGTAGAGAGTGTCACAGAGTAGAGTAGAGAAGAATGTCATAGAGTGTCATAGAGTGTCATAGAGTGTCCTAGAGTGTTGTAGAGTAGAGTAGTGTCGTAAAGGAGAGTAGTGTCGTAGAGGAGAGTAGAGTATCGTAGAGGAGAGTAGTGTGTCATAGAGTATCGTATCGTATCGTAGAGTAGATTATCGAGATTATCGTAGAGTAGATTATCGAGATTATCGTAAAGTAGATTATCGAGATTATTGTAGGGTAAAGTAGAGTGGAGTGAAGTATAATGTCATAGAGTGTCGTAAAGTGTTGTAGAGTGTCGTCGAGTGTCGTCGAGTAGATTACAGTAGAGTGTGTCGTGAAGTGTCGTCGAGCAGCTTACAGTAGAGTGTCGTAGAGGAGAGTAATGTGTCGTAGAGTAGAGTAGAGTAGAGTAGATTGTCGTAGAGTAGAGTAGAGTATCGTAGAGTAGATTGTCGTATAGTAGAGTAGAGTAGAGTAGATTGTCGTACAGTATAGTATAGTAGAGTAGAGTAGATTGTCATTTAGTAGAGTAGAGAAGAGTAGACACTCTACTCTTCTCTACTCTACAACACTCTACTCTCTACTTTATGACACTTTACTCTACTTGACTCTACTGTAGAGTGTCGTAGAGTAGAGAAGAGTAGACACTCTACTCTTCTCTACTCTACGACACTCTACTCTCTACTTTATGACACTCTACTCTACTTGACTCTAAGTGTCGTAGAGTAGAGAAGAGTAGAGCATCGTACAGTGTCATAGAGTAGAGTAGAGTGTTGCTGAGTAGAGTAGAGTGTCATAGAGTAGAGTATAGTATCATAGTGTCATAAAGTAGTGTCGTAGAGTGTCGTAGAGTAGAGTAGTGTCCTAGAGTGTCGTAGAGAGTAGTGTTGTAGAGTAGTGTTGTGGAGTAGTGTTGTGGAGTAGTGTTGTGTAGTGTTGTGGAATAGAGTGTTATGGAGTAGTGTTGTGGAATAGTGTTGTAGAGTGGAGTATCCTAAAGTAGTGTTGTAGAGTGTCGTAGAGTAGACCAGAGTAGAGTAGGGTAGAGTAGAGTAGAGTATCGACGAGTAAATTAGAGGAGTGTCGTAGAGTAGAGTATCATTGAGTGCATTGTCTTAGAGTGCAACAAAGTAGAGTAGAGTAGAGTGTTGTAGAGTAAAGTAGAGTAGAGTAGAGTGGAGTGGAGTGTAGTAAAGTAGTGTCATAGAGTAGAGTAGTGTAGCAGAGTAGAGTATTATGTCGTAGAGTAGGGTATAGTTGAGTGTCGTAGAGTACAGTAGAGTGTCGTATTGTAGGGTGGAGTAGAGTGGAGTAGAGTGTCTTAGAGTGTCTATAGTGTCGTAGAGTGTCATAGAGCAGCGTCGAGTGTTACAGAGTGTCGTAGAATAAAGTGTTGTAGAGTGTCGTCGAGTAGAGTTTTGTAGAGTAGTGTCATAGAGTAGAGTGTCGTACAGTAGAGTGTCATAGAGTGTCATAGAGTGTCATAGAGTAGAGTAGAATGGAGTGTTAGAGTGTCGTACAGTAGAGTGTCATAGAGAAGAGTAGAGTAGAATAGAGTGTTGCAGAGTAGAGCAAAGTGTCATAGAGTAGAGTGCTGTAAAGTAGAGTAGAGTGCAGTAGAGTAGAGTAGAGTGTCGTAGACTAGAGCGTCGCAGAGTAGAGTGTAGCAGAGTGTAGTAGAGTAGAGTGTCGTAGAGTATAGTAGAGTGTAGTAGAGTAGAGTAGAGTGTCGTAGACTAGAGTGTCATAGACTAAAGTGTAGTAGAGTGTCTTAGAGTAGGGTACAATTGAGTGTCGTAGAGTACAGTAGAGTAGAGAGTCGTATTGCAGGGTGGAGTAGAGTGGAGTGTCGTAGAGTGTCGTAGTGTAGAGTGTCATCGATTAGAGTGTAGTAGATTAGATTAGAGTAGAGTGTCGTATTGTAAGGTTCGTGGAGTGTCGTAGAGTGTCGTAGAGTAGAGTGTTGTAGAGTAGTGTCGTAGAGTAGAGTGTCGAAAAGTAGAGTGTCGTAGAGTAGAGTGTCGTAGAGTAGAGTGTCATAGAGTAGAGTGTCATGGAGTAGAGTGTCATGGAGTAGTGTCGTTGAGTAGAGTGTCGTCGAGCTCGACGTGTCGTCGAGTAGAGTGTCGTCGAGTAGAGTGTCGTCGAGTAGAGTGTCATCGAGTAGAGTGTCATCGAGTAGAGTATAGTAGAGTGTTGTAGAGTAGAGTATAGTAGAGTGTCGTAGAGTAGAGTATAGTAGAGTGTCGTAGTGTCATAGAGTAGAGTAGAGTAGAATAGAATGTCGTAGAGCAGAGTAGAATAGAGTGTCGTAGAGTAGAGTAGAATAGAGTGTCGTAGAGTAGAGTAGAATAGAGTGTCATAGAGTAGAGGAGAATAAAGTGTCATAGAGTAGAGTAGAGCAGAGCAGAGTAGAGTGGAGCAGAGCAGAGTAGAGTGCCGCAAAGTGCCGTAGAGTGTCGTAGAGTGTCGTACAGTACAGTGTCATAGAGTAGAGCAGTGTCGTGGAGTAGATGCAAGTGTCGTAGAGTACAGTACAGTGTCATAGAGTAGAGTAGAGTGTAGTAGAGTAGAGTAGAGTCGAGTGGAGTAGAGAACTGCAGCCGTGATTTTTTTTGTTGTTGATTTTTTTTTCTTTTTTTTTAAAATATTTTTCTTGGAAAGATCATCACAAAATCTACATACCCTCCCATTTTCAGAGTTGTTGATGTTTTCCTTTCAGCACGAAAAATCGCCTAAGTTGGGGTAGTTTTCCTGTTGGGCCACACGTCGTAGAGTGGCAAGAATGCGAAATGAGACGATTTGGTGCGGCATTTATTTCACGATCTTAAATATTTTTTAAAATTTTTAATCTACATACCCTCCCATTTTCAGAGTTCTTGACGTTTTCCTTTCAGCGCGAAAAATCGCCTAAGTTGGGGTAGCTTTCCCGTTGGGCCACACGTCGTAAAGTGGCAAGAATGGGAAATGAGACAATTTGGTGCGGCATTTATTTTACGATCTTAAATATATATTTTTTAAATTTAAATATTTTTTGTATAACGATCACGACCAAATCTACAGGCCCTTCAATTTGCAGAGTTGTGGAGTCATCCTTCTGAGCACAAGAAATCAAGGAAGTTGGGGTACTTTTCCCATTGGCCAACATGTGCCAGAATGGCAAAAATGAAAAATGCAACAAAAGGGCGCGGCATTTATCTCATGGTCTAAATTTGTTTTTTTATTTCATTTTTTTGATATTTTTCGTGGAAAGATCACAACCTAATCTACAGGATCTCAATTTTTTATATTTTTTCTTCGATTTGTTTGAGCGCGAAAAATCGCCAGAGTTGGCGCTTGAGGGACTGGACCCGCATGCCACACTGTGCAACGTTAGGGTTTGGACACAGGCACATCCTGACCTGCCAGCTGCGTGGCGTCGGATACACTTCATAAAGAAGCAGTCCCCAAAAACACCCAGGGACCCAGTCGACCTGAGCGGTTATCAGATCAGGCAGTTGTGTATCTCAAATCTGTGCATGGGTTCAAACCCTGACGACAACCATTGGCAGTGAACTTTATAATCTTAATATTTGTGTGTGTGTGTGTGTGTGTGTGTGGGCGGGCGTGGGTGGGTGCGTGCGTGCGTGGGGGTGCGCCCGCCCAAAAACCCCAATGCCTTTTGCCATATTCCCTAAAAGAAAAAGAAAAACAAACGGCAAAAAAAAAAAAAGCGGCAAACGATGAGAACTTAAAAAAGAAAAAGGAAAAAAAGCAGGGAACGACGAAAAAGCCATGAAAGAAAAAGAAAGAGGGAGATGACAAACGCGCAGCCACAAAACAGATGACACGAAAACCGTGACGACAAAAGAAAAAAGAAAAAAGCACATGGAAAAGCCACGAACGAAAAAGAAAAAAAAGAGGAAGACGACAAATGCCCAGCCACGAAACAGACGACGCGAAAATCGTGACGATGGAAGAAAGGAGTAAAAAACACACGGCCGCAAAACAGACAGCGCGAAAACCGCAAAATGACAAACGAAGAACAAAAGGAAAATGAATATCCGCGCGGTTTGAAACAGACGGCGGAACAAAATGAAAAAGAGAAAGAAAAAAAAAGTCCGCGCCGGCCGCTTATCGACGGCGGCCGGTTCACGATATTCCATTGCATCTATGCCGCTGCACGGCCCCATGGGCGCTCACTCACGTTCTGGCGCGCTGTGAACAATTCGGTGTGCAGCGGACCATCAACCTCCCCCCCGCCCGCGATTGCCTTCATCCGCCGGCCCGCACCAAAACTTCAGCCCGATTTCGGAGTGCAGCGGACCATCAACCTCCCCCCCGCGACCAATGCTCCTTAAGGGATAGGATAAAATTATAAAATTAATACACGTGAATAAATAATTTTAAAATTCAAATGCAATTGTCTTTTGATGAGACGTAATGAAATGTTTGGTGTTCTTTTTGTGTTTGGCCCAGAGCATATGCTGTTTTACTCCAGTGAAAAGTATCCGAAGGAGGACAGCTACTCAAAGTTCATCGGGGAGGTATTATTGCGATTCACATGGTCATCGTTTTTTTTTTTTTGTTTTTTTTTTTTTGCGTTTTCCTCTATGTATAGATGGTTTGGCTGTTGTCCACTCCTTTTTTCTTTCTCTCTACGATATCTCGATATACACCTGTATTGTCATTGGCATGGTTACCTTTTTTTTTTCCAACTTTTTTGCTTTTTCCTGGGACATATAGAAACTTTTGTCATTGGCATGAGAGAAAATTCAGATGAACTACTCATGCAAAGCAGGCAGCCAGACAGCATCCGTACAAATACACAGTGTAAAGTCAACTCGAGGTATTCAAATAAAAGTAACCATGTCAACTGCTCTCCTTTAAAAAAAATTAATTATACATTGTTTCAACTTTCTAGATATGCGCCGGTTTTCTATTGGCATGCTCTATCTCCTCCCCGCCCCCCCCGCCCCCCCATGGTATACACATGTTGTGTCATTGGTGTGCTCTCCTGTTTCTTTTTCTCGTTTTTTTCCCCTGTTTTTCTGGATATACACCAGTCTTGTGATTGGTATGCCCGGCCGTGCCCACACAAAAAAAAAAAGTTGTTTTAAATTTGGTAAAGAATTTCGATGCAACCCTGAGGCAAAAGTTGTTCAGTTGATTTTTCTAAATAACATAGTTTTTTTTTCGGAATTATTATTATTATTATTATTATTATTTTATTAATATTATTATTATTATCTACACCTACTATAAGAACTGCTAAACGTCATATCTCACGGCCTGAATCGCAGGCCGGTAACGCGCCGCGGACGGCCCAGATCGCAGGCCGATCAGAAAACTTTGCGATCTGGGCCGTCCGCGGCGCGTTACCGGCCTGCGATTCAGGCCGTGAGATATCGGTACCTGAGGCGCCCGTTCGCCTGCCCGTCGGCACGTAATCGTGGCCGGGCC
>BFEA01000166.1:2093092-2113196 GCA_003427395.1 Chara braunii | reverse complement strand
GAGATAGACGGGGGAAAGGAGGGTGAGGGGAAGCCGGCGAGGTGGTGAGTGGTATAGCCGCGCCAAGTGCCAGGATGTCTTCTGTATTGTCTTTTGTCTTTTGATTTTTTTTTTATTTTTTTATTTTTTTGTGTGTGTGAGAGAGAGAGAGAAGGTGGGGACTGTGCCAAGCTGTCCGTTATGTGACTCTGACACGTGCTACTTCGTTTCTTCTTTGTGTTTTGCCTTCCCGAAAATGCTCCAAGATGCTCTCATGTCAATGCTACTCCCGAGAAGTCCCCCACCCGAAGAGCAACTGTCAAAGAGCAGATTGAATGCTGATTGTTTCATTCATACAATGCAAAACCTGCGTAACATCAGTGTCACTCCTATAGTTGGAGCCGACTTCCTTCAACTTCCCCGGGCCAATCGTCAATGACATCATGACATCATCCGAGCCCACCAAAGTGAGACTCACCCACACACGCATGCACTTGCGCACATAGCGTAAAAACTCAACAAGTAAGCATGGGGCATGCGTACATGCAAGATGGGTTGATCACAAACATATCCAGAGAACACAGCAAACAAAGTCTGAATCTGAATCTTTAGCTGCAAAAACATCAACGGGACAATGGACAGGATTTTCTCAGAAAAGTGCAGAGTTCTTGCACATCACAAAACAAAAACGATGCTGTGAAGGTAATGGCTCCCCAAACAAAACACTCGAAGATAAGGGAAAAAAAGGCTCGGCGGCATATGATAGGGCAGTTCCTTATGCTTTTTCTTTCTTTTGTGCTTTTTTTCCTTTTCTGTTTTTGCGGGCGAAGCCGCAACGGGTCATCTAGTTATTATTATTATTACTATTATCAGGGTTGCCGGCGTTCGGGATGGGCCGAACGCCCGAACACCCGAACCCTCCCTATAGTTTTTTTTTCGGATTATTATGATTATTATTATTATCAGGGTTGCCGGCGTTCGGGACGGGCTGAACGCCCGAACGTACGGGACCCCTTCGGAAGGCGTTCGGCCGTTCGGGCCGAACGCGGGCCAAAAAAAAAAAGAAAAAAAAAAAGAAGTTTTCCAAAAATTCCCAAAAAAACATATGTTATGAAAACAAATAAACTAAACAACATTTTCCTGGGCACTGCATCCAAATTCTTTACCAAATTTGAATTAAAAATCAAATACAGAAAATAAACACTATGATAAAAATAAGAAAAAATAAAAAAAGAATTAAAATGAGTGAGTGTGCCGGCACCTTTTCGACACCACCATCTTTGCCGATTTTTAATTATTTTTTGGCATTGACAAATGCCCTGAAAATTTACAGATATGTAGTTCACATAATCAATAACTCGTTAAAAAATTTTCAAAAAATAATAAAATGTTTTAGGCCCCGAAATAAAGTGAAAACAAAAAGTTAAAAGTGAAAAAAAACAAAATAGTGAGTGGGCGAGCACGTTTTGACACCCCCATCTTTGACGATTTTTAATGTTTTTTTGGCTTAGCATAATGGCTTCAAAATTTATAGGCGTGTAGGTTACATCATAGAGAACTCACAAAAAAAAATTCAGAAAAAAAACTTATTTTTAGGCCCCGAAAAGTTTTTTGGCGGGGGCCGAACCTGGAGGTGTTCGGCCTCCGAACAGGACCCCGAACGCCCGAACGTTCGGGGGCCAGCCCAGGGCCCCCCAAACGTTCGGTCAGGTAACCCTGATTATTATTATTATTATTATTATTATTATCAGGGTTGCCGGCGTTCAGGACGGGCCGAATGCCCGGAACCCGAACGCCCGAACGTTCGGCACCCCCTCTCGACGCGTTTGGCCGTTCGGCTGAACGCGGATCCAAAAAAAAAAAAAAATCTGGACAAATATATGTTATGCAGAAGAATAAACTAAACAACATTTGCCTCAACGTTACATCCAAATTCTTTACCAAATTTGAAATAAAAATCAAATACTAAAACTAAATAATAATAATAATAAAAAGTAGAAAAAATAAAACGAGAATGAAATTATTGAGTGGGGGAGCACATTTTTGACACCGCCATCTTTGGCGATTTTTCTTTTTTCTTTTTGGCTGGGACAAATGCCATGAAAATTTATGTATGTGTATCTTACATAATTGAGAATCTACATATAAAGTTTGAAAAAATAATAGTTTTTTTCATGCCCCGAAATAAAGGAAAAACAAAAAGTGAAAAGAGAGAAAAAACAAATTAGTGAGTGGGCAAGCAAGTTTTGACACCACCATCTTTGCCTATTTTTCATTTTTTTTTGGCTGAACAGAATAGCTTCAAAATTAAGAGGGACATACCTTGTACCACAAAGAACTCACAAAAAGAATTTCAGTAAAAAATAATAATATTTAGGTGCCGAAATAAGTTTTTGCGGGGTCCGAACCCCTTCAGGTTTGGGCCCCGTACGGGGACCCGAAGGCCTGAACGTTCGGGTCAGCTTAGGGGCCTCCGTACGTTCGGCCTGGCAACCCTGATTATTATTATATTTTTGCTGAGACCTTCCATGGTCCTTGCATGGCCGGGCCGCTCGGGAGAACAAGGTGACCCAGGCGGCCCGACTGGTAGCCTAGGTGCGTACGGTATTCTATACCGTTCTTTTTTTTAATTTAGAGCGTTTCTCGATATATGTGTGTCCTCCCTGCGCAGTGGCCATTTGCTAATTTACCCCTCTCTATACAGTTCCAATTTTAATGGTATTATATATGCCCGTTTCCTAATTCTGCGGTTCTGTTATATTTATTTGGGGAACTCTAAACAGACTGGCATGCTCTCCATGCGGGTCGGGACATCAAGAGGGCTTCCGGGACCCTTGTAGGCCACAGCCAGATCTTGAGTTCTCCAAAAGGCGCTGCCTACTGGCCCAGTTGGGATACCGGCCTCCCAGTATAGGGACAGGCCGGGCAGTGAGCATCACAATCCCGTCAGGTAGTGCTATGGGCTGCTTGGACGCAGGGTTGTAGAAGCAGCAGCGCCAACAGCAATGCCAGTGCCTGAGAGAGGAAAAGGCGGCGCGAGCCATATTTGTGCGCCACACACACACAAACACACACACACACACACACCCACACCCGCGCACACACACCCCTCCTGATGAGTCGGTGAAAGTCCAACGAAACAATCTGGCACAGTCATGCTTTTTTTGAGTGTATAGCGAATATGACAACACGCACACACACACACGCACACACTCACACACGCACAACCTTGCACTTCCCGCTCAAGCACACAAATGTGGGGAACCTTGCGCTTTCTATTATATTGCCCGCCTGTACTTTTTTTTGTTCTATGGATGGTTTATGGTGATCTGTGGATGGAATGGGAGAGAGAATTCGGGGGGCACACAACCTCCTGACGTGTTGGTGAAAGTCCTAAGAAACAGTCTGGCACAGTCATGCTGTTTTGTGGAGTTGTGTATAGCTTATACAGCAACATACACATACATACAGACACACACACACACACAGACACACAGAGAGATAGATAGATAGATAGATAGATAGATAGATAGAGATAGAGATAGATAGATAGATAGATAGATAGATAGATAGAGAGAGAGAGAGAGAGAGAGAGAGGTGGCACAATGAGGGGTAGTCCTCGGAGGAAGGGGGAGTGATAGGGAGAGGGAGGGTTGGTAAGGGTAAGGGACGTCTGCCAGCCACCAAGAAGAGCTCGAATGTGTGCTAGATTCTTTGCTCAGACATTGGTTGGAGCAGCATTGTATTCTGTGGCATTCTATCTGAGGCGTAGCGCAGTCTGGAGGAGTAGATACAGTAGATATGATCGCATAGGCTGGTAGTGAGATGAGGCTCCCTCTCCCTTAACAGCCCTATAGGCTAGTCTTTGTGACAATATATATGGGCCACATCTGCTTTCCCTGTGACTGCAGACATTCTGGGATTTTCAGCTGTTCTGGTCTGCTGTACAGCAATACACTTAAGCCAAAGTGATTGTCACGTGTGTGCGTGTTGCCATGTTCGACTATACCCAGCTCCACAGGGGAAAAAAGCTGTGTGTGTGTGCGTGTGTGTGTGTGTGTGTGTGTTGCCATGTTCGACTGTACGCAGCTCCACAGGGGAAAAAAGCATGACTGCACCAGACTGTTCCGTTGGACTTTCACCAATTCATCAGGAGGTTGAACCTGGACAGACAGTCTGTCCAGGATGCATTTGACTGATGGATAAGGACTTGACACGGCTCCCAGAATTAGTGACACCCCTGAGAAAAGTGGTCGACGTCACTCAGGCCAGCCCTGTAATCCTAGCAGACTGTCTGTCCAAACCCCTGATAAGAATGACAGTAAGTCTGAGAAACTAGTCTGTCACAGCCATAACACCCACTCCACACACCCACTCAGCCATGGATACCCAACGACACAACTGCTTCCACGTCCCGAACCTAGCCGCATCAGGCATTCTGAATGGAGAGCTTAGCAAGGCTGTGTTGTGTGTGGTCATGTTCGGTACACACAACTCCACAAGAAAAACATGACTGTGCCAGACTGTTTCATTACTTGGTTTTGTAGTACAGTGTTGACGAGGGAGAGGAGGAGAGAGGCAGAGGAGGTGGTGAAGGAGATGGATGAGGTTGAGGTGGGAGGAGAGGTAAGTATTTTTTCAAGTCTATAACGGACGTGGCCTTGTGCTATATTGGTCATCTTTAACAGAAATCCAAATGAATTTGTTTGTAAACTGAGCCAGGTTCAAAATGTGTAGTTCGGTACGTGATGCTGTGTGATGGGCGCCTTCTGCGATGTGCTGTGTTCGAAAGGAAAGGTACTTGATCACCTTCTTCACCCGAATACAACGTACGGTCATTATCACTGTATCTAGACTCCGAGTTGCCCCAAATACAGCTATAATGAAGGTACGCTGTATTCGGGTGAAGATTGTAGTTGTCTTTTGTCCTCTAGTATCAATCTCAGAAGTGTTACTCTCTTAGGCTAAATGCTATTAATGGGGAGAGTAAGGACCTCGCTGCACTACTCCACATTCTACATGCATCTGTACTCTATTTTGGACCATGTACATTTGGAATTTTGGACTGAGCGGGCCCCAAGTCCAATGATCAAAGGTTAGGTACCCAGTTCTTTCAATGTCTCTCTCCCCTTCGCTGTTTTGAGTTTTTCGATTTCCCCGTCCCCTTTCCCTCTCACGTTCTGCGCTCACAGCCCTTGTTTCCGTGTCACTTGTTTTGTTTTTTTTTTTCCCTGGTTCGTCTCCACCTCACTTTTCGGTTTTTGGTTTGTGTGAATTTGGGCAGCATGGAGGTCGGTCGAATGCGTACACAACGGCAGAGCATACTAACTTTCAATTTGACATCAACTATGATCATCTAGAAGAAGCGCTCGACAGGTACAGCTTGATCACGAAAACCCTAATCATCATCATTCACTTGAAAACTGGATCGCAAAACTGGATCGCAATGTGTTTTTGATGGAATGAATGAAGAGAAGATACAAGGGAGGGGGGATTTTTTGCTGTGGGGATGGATGCTTGTGTGGTGGAAGGAGGTATCGGGCATGAACCACCTGCACATAATAACTATTAAGAAGGTGCGTCACTGGGCAACAATGAATTGAGAATTTGAGAGTATTTGTCCTGGCAGTGAATTTACCCAGAGTGAATCTTCCTCCAGGCAGTGAATTTATCCAGACTGTGAATTTTTGTTCAGACGGTGAATCTTTATCCAGATGGTGAATTTTTATCAAGGGGGTCAATTTATCCAGACAGTGAATTTATTCAGAGAGTGAATTGTTATCCAGACTGAATTTATCCAGACACTGGCAGACTCTGAATTCTTATCCAGACTGCCTGAATTTATCCAGACAGTGACTTCTTATTCAGACTGTGAATTTAATAATTTATCCAGACTGTGAATTTTTCCAGACGAGTGGAGGCCAACTGAGACTATGCAGTGCCATAAAAATGAAGATGTAGAATACCTGGGGTGAACCCCTCCCTCTCTCCCTCCCTCTCTCCGTGCTTCCCCATCTCCAAAGATCCAGAGCTTCTGATCCATTTGAGAAACTTGATTACAATGTGCATTTTGACGGAGTTTAAAAGAAGGTACAAGGCGGGTTTTTGCTATGTGTATTTTAATGGAGTAGAAAAGGAGGTACAAGGGGTATCTTTGCTTTGGATGGATGCTTGTGTGGGTGGAGGGATCAGTTCTGCAACATCTAGAAATGATTATTAACAAGGTTCATGGAAGAATATGGACTTGGGGGCTGGAGGGAGAGATGGAGACACACACACACACACACACACACACACACACACACACACACACACACACACACACACACACACACACACACACACACACACACACACANAGAGAGAGAGAGAGAGAGAGAGAGAGAGAGAGAGAGAGAGAGAGAGAGAGAGAGAGAGAGAGAGAGGCACACAGAGGAGGAGTTCTGTGGCAATATGTTTGTGTGGAGATGAGCACGGTCTGGTTTCACATTTCTTGCATATGCTTGATTGGACTTGGATGCAGATTTGCGCAGTTTTTCCTATGCCCTTTATTTTCAGCTGACGCAACATCACGGGAAATAAAGTCTGTCGACTCCGGTGAGTTACATGTGTTTCAAATTTCAATCATTTCTTCACCAGTCTGTGATATGTTTCTTGTATTTTGCTGCTTCTGTTTTTTTGATCTGTTTCTTCAACTTTCGTGTCGCTTGCTTACTCTAGGTGGTGTTCTTTTTTTTTTCTCTTTTTTTTTTCTGTAGCTGCCACTTGCTTTTTTTTTTTTTTTGTACTTTTTTGAGTGATAAGTTGATAGAACACGAAGTCCAGTAGCACGATTTCTTGAAATGAGGCTTAACCTTCAGCCCTCTTCTTTCCAAAGACGCTCAAACGATTTGGTTTCATACTCTATTCTTTCTACCTTACCCCTGTCGACCAAATGTTACGTTGAAAGCTATGTTACCAGGGTCGCGCAGCAGGACCTTCCCGACCGGGCACAACCCGGGCGGCACTGCCCTGTGGGTTACCCACCCGGGGTACCTGGGCGGGTCAAGTCTTTTTATGCAGATGACTCGTCAATATTTGGTGGTCGATTGTACCGAAGCAATCGAACCTTTGGCCTTCTATGTACCAGAGAGTTGCCCCTAAAAAATCTCAGCGTACCAAGAACAGACAATGCAGGCTGAGGTTGAGAACATCTCTCTCACATGAACCAGCGGCAGTGTCTCGTGCCAAAAAATTATTACCGCCAGGGCGAACCGTTGCAGACCAGATCCTGCAATAGTTGTCGGACCTTACTTCGCAATCAGGCCCTGGCATCGCCTGTCCAGAGGCATGTTTGGCTACGGTCATGATCGCTGTATCTAGACTGAAAGTTGCCCCGAATCCAGCTATAAGGACCATGCGTTTTATTTTCGAGGGCAGACGGTAGCATGTGGTCGACGTTCTTTGTGTTGGCTCGACTACGAGGGTATAGGCCGTGCAAGTTATTGTTCCATACCTATGATGACAGTCAATGTCGTGCTCCTGTACGGAGAAGCTACAGTCATTACGCCTGTGTTTTGGGCAAATTGCGGTCCAGATAAAGAGATATTGACCATACGTTCTAGGTCTCCTGTATATCGCTCACACTCATATTCCTTGCACTGGCACAAGAGTCCAGTCAGCGGTTAGGCTGCAGGAAGAAAAAAAAGAAAAGTTGCCGAGAAAATTGAGCTGCAAAGCAGGCGTGGCCTTCATCGCACTACTTCAGCAAATGCACAAAAGACAAAAATTAGGGTCGTGCATCTGTCCATGCTCCAGCAAAAGGTTTGTTCTCATTTTGCACAATTGGTGAGTGGTGCGGCGAGGCCCTGTGTCACCTGCAGACCGGCCGAGATTGGGTCAGGTGTGGACTGTGGAAAAACCGTAAACAGATGCTACATACAATGAACCACACAGATCTCTGAGTAGTCGTGTACAAGCAGAGAGCACAATTGCGCATAGAATCCATCCAAATAGAGCAACACAATGAAGTAATGAGCCAATGTTCAAGCCCATAGGCGACAAGCGGTTAACGGGTAGCCGAAAATTCGGGAATTAAAATCCTGAAGTGAGAGTTTTGGGCAGTCTGAGAATCTCGAATGGTCCTGAAGTGGTGAAAGGTCCGAAGACCTTGAAAACCACCTGTTTAGGCAGGCTGCATCCTGAAGTGGTGGAGTGAGAGTTTTGGGCAGTCTGAAAATCCTGAATGGTCCCGAAGTGGTGAAAGGTCCGAAGACCTTGAAAACCACCTGTTTAGGCAGGCTGCATCATGAAGTGGTGAAGGGTGTCTTGAAGTGGTGATGAAAAATACGACTGTTGTTAACCTTTTCTCACGTGCTGTGTTCACACAACAGGCTCACTTCGACTCTTGAAGACCAATGTACATACTGTCAATAGCCGACCTGTCTTCATGCACCAGGTACGTATCTCGTCACCCTCATCAGACGATACCCCACACTTCGCCTCCTTCCCTGAAGACCACCAGATCACCCTCTTACCCCCTGGCGCCCAGCAGCCTGGCTATGGCTGCTTCCGCCCCGCTGCCCTGCAGCGCCCCTGGCCGTAGCGCAACATCAAGCAGTAGCGTAGCAGCACTTCCGCATTGGCTACGCAGGCCAGAATACCTTGCCTGGGCTGCCTCACTTCCTATATGGAAGTGATAACCTCTTGGATGCTGCGTGTGGCCTGGCTGGAAGCTTCCAGTAGCTTCCGGTTGGGCCTCAGTCCGTGCGCCCAGGCCCGAGACTTTGGCTTGGGAACAGGCATGTCTCTGTGGTCCAGGATATCGTCGACGTCCACGTGGCCATCCATGGTTGGGGGCAGTAAAGACGTTCGTGATGGGAACTGTGCTGTCTCAGTGAAAGGCGCAAGCTTGGAGACGTGAAAAACAGGGTAAGTGCGTAGATGACCAGGGATACGAATGACGTACGAGGGACCATCCAAATCATTGCCAACAATATCTAAGACTTCCCAGGGATCGAAATACTGAGGCATTAGTTTCCTAGAGATGCCAAACTCATGTCCCAACTCACTAGCCTTGACCCAGACACGTTCCCCTACCTGAAATGTAGACTGTTGGGGATGCTTGTTCTCAGAAGCAATCATGGCTTCCCGGGATTTCTTGATGTGTTCGATAGTCTGCTGCAACAATTTCTCATACTGGACCACCAAATTCAGTGGTTCCAGGAGTTGCAGCATATCGGTTTTCAGGCAGGAGGAAGTCTAGAGCAGATCTAGGCTTCCATCCCAGATGTCGTTGATTAGGACTGATGCCGATGTTGCTATGTATAGCATTGTTATATAGACTGGCGATGAGAGGTAGTTTCTCATCCCAGTCATCCTGGTTGGGCTTGATGTAATAATGCCTCAGCAGATGCTGCACCACACGGTTCATTTGTTCAACCTGCCCATTTGCCTCGAGATGATTCCCAAAAGTCATCTGAAGCTGGTTGCCCATCTGTTCAGCGGCCTTCCACATCTCACTGGTAAACAGGACATCTCTATCATTGACAATGGTCTTTGGCAGTCCAAAGTCACGCACCCAGTTGTCCATGAACAACTTAATGACGTGCTTAGTCCAGGCAGTTTCTGGGATGGCAATTAGTCTAGCATATTTAGTGAACCTATCCACTATGACGAAGATGTGCCTATTGCCATTCTTGCTGGTCACGAGAGTATCCATGAAGTCCATGGAGATACTCTGCCTTGAGCCAACACGAATGGGTAGAGGCTTGAGTAACCCAAGCGGAGCTTAAGTCCGCGGCTTGTCCCGCTGATGTACTCCTTTGCATCGTCCAAGATGTTAGGCCACCAGAATCACTGTGTCACTTGACTAAATTAGCACTAGTCTTCTTGTAGCCGAAATGTCTTGTTGCGTCGTGGCATTCACCTAAAAATAAACTATGCAAACTTGTCTGAGGTGGCCTTGTCTTTGGCTTGTAGTTTGTTGATAATGTCCATTGTGATGGGATCTTCTTTGTAGGCGTCCCCCAAAGATCGAGTAACGTCCTCAGACAAGCCAGACTCAGAAATCAGCGCACCTAGGTAATCTGCCCTTCTAGACAACGCATTCACAACCTTGTTGTACTCTCCCTTCACATAGTCTAGTTTGAAGTCATACTGATCTATGACTTCAATCGAGTGTGTTTGAGTGCATCGGAGAGAACTGGTTGTGTCTTGATCCACTTGAGGGTCTGATGGTCAGTTCTCAAGTAGAAGAACCTCCCTAACAGATGGTGCCTCTAGTGGACAAGTGCCTTGTAGAGAGCGTAGAGTTCCCTCTTGTAGGTGGAGTTTGCCAAACTTCTTTGATGGCATCTTTTTACTCGTATACTCGACCGGTCTCAACTTTTTCCTTTCTTGCTGAGCCAACATTGCGCCAATGCCATATTGGCTTGCGTCAGTGGTTACAACGAATGACCTTTGTGGGTCGGATACCATGAGAACTTCAGGGTATGTGAGTGCATGCTTCAAACTCTTGAAGGCTGCCTCACACTCGTCGGTCCAGTCCCACGGCGTATCAAGTCGAGTTAGATCAGTGAAGGGAGATGTGATCATGCTATAATTCTTGACGAAATTGCGGTAATAACCACACATTCCCAAGAATGATTTGACCTCAGTCATAGACTGGGGTCCTGGCAAGTCACGTACGCTAGCCACCTTTGCATCTTCGGGCCTAATCCCATGTCCGGAATGCAGTTTTGTGCCGATCCTCTGGTCTTATGGCAATCTGATGGTAGCCAGAGGTCTTATGGCAATCTGATGGTAGCCGGATTTTAAGTCTATCTTTGTATAGTATTTACATCCCTGCACCCTATCCAATAGGTTGTCGATGTGTAGTAGAGGCTCTGTGTTCTTAACGGTGATGGCATTGAGGTCTCTATAATCAATGCACATCCTTAGTGTTCCCCCTTTCTTTGGAACAAATAAGACTGGTGAGCCAAAGGGGGAGGTGCTGGGTCGAATCCAGCCCTTCTCTGTGAGCTCTTTCAGTTGTCGCCGAAGCTCGTCCAACTCGTCAGGAGCCATCCTATAGATTCTCCCTTTAGGTGTCTTGCTACCTGGGATGATCTCTATGGCATGGACAACCTCCCTGTCTACGACTCCTGTAGGCTCCTCAAACAGATCAGGGTACTTGGCGACGATGGTCTCTGTCTCTGGGGGTGTTTTAACGGCCTCCCCTTTCGCAGAGACAGAGACTAAGTACATACCTTCCTCTAGGTTCTGTTTATAATAGTTATAGAACGCAGGTGCGCATAAGCACCCATAGGAGTCTATTAACCTACTGGCTTTCTGCTTGGCCAGTCTAACGGTCCTCCCATTAGGTAACTCCTGCTTTAACACCTTCTTGTCCTAGTCAGACTGGGGCTTGGCAACCTCGAGGTAGTACATGCCCAACAACATGTCGAAAGGCAAATTGTCGCTCACCAGGAACGATATCTTATGACGTATCTCCCGTCCTGGGTAGGAAAAAGTGCAGATTACGCCCTTCACGTAGTGTTCTACCACCGTGCGCTCTTTGTTGGCCAAAGTAGATGCTACCGGTCTACTAAGGCGCTGCACCCGGTCCTTTAGGCGCAATGTCTCAATGCAGTTGCGACTTATGAAGTTTTGCGTGGAGCCAATGTCTACGAAGGCTCCGCACTTGTGGCCACCCACACCAACTTCCACAACGAAGTGCTCCCCACTAGGACCTCTACTTAGTGCCACCCAGGACTCGTAAGGGTCCCATGCCGACCACTCACCTTGAAGGTCCTCTAAGGCTTCAAACACATCCAACGTACAGAGTATAGGTTGGTCCGGATGCGTCTGCGGGGTGACTAAGGAGTCGATAGCTTCGCCCAACTTTTGAAACGGGGAGGGTACATTACCCGCTTCAACGAGAGTAGAAGCAGCTACAACTTCTACTAGCCCTAAGTGTTTCCCGAGCTGGAGGTTGTAGAGGCCCCAGACTGAGAAGAAGGATACCCACCCTTAGGCGGGATCTTCTGCGAAACCTTCGTGTTCTTGCACTGAAACTGCTGATGGTCGTACTCGCCGCAGTTTATGCAAGCGCCACGCTGCCAACGGTCCCACCACACTTCTTGATCCAAGCCTGCTCTAACCCAAGCAGCTATCTTGTTTGGGTTAGCGACCTGCCCCTGACTCCTTTGGTGACCGCCCTTGCGGCAGCCACCTGTCTTAGTTTTGACTACTGCGGCGAGGTGTGTATGTGCCCAGGTGCAACTGTCAAGGCCTGGGCCAACTGTATGATGCAGCTTAGTGAGGCTCACGCGTCCATTCAACCAACAGGCGTGCTGCAAGAGCCTGAATACCCACACTTTGACGAATATTCAGGCCCGCCTTCACTTAGGGCGGGCACTCGGCTTGCTGAGGGCCTTTGCCCAGAATATGCGACGTCTGATAGGGTCCCCTGAGGGCTTGTTGCTCGCACCAGTCTCTAGCAGCCTGCTCTGCTGGTGAGTATTGAGGACCCAATGAGGTTCCTCTTTCCCCTGCTCTTCTCCTCCCTTCTCCCTCCTCCCTCCTCTCTCCTTCTTTCCTCCCCCTTCCTCTTTTCCCTTTGCTTCCCCTCTCTCCCTCCTCTCCTCCCTCCCGTCCTCTCTCCCGTTGTGCAGAACAACTGAATACATACGAATGAGCATCACTGAGAGAACAGAGAAAATATATAAGCTGTAGATGTACTGAAAATGTGGGGGTGCAGGTGCGCTGAACAGAAAATGGGTACATACTACACAGACGTGGCGGGTCTTGCACCGTTCAGAACATTAAACTTGATTTTAGCTATCAAATTATAACAATCGATTAAAATATAAATTTTTTGACAATAGAAGATTGTAAGGTAAAAGGCTGTTTCAATTTTGGATCTCCTTTTAGTTGGAAAAGGGGTTTGTTCTGTTGACAACTTTACAGTCTAAAATGCACACGCAGTCAGTTTTTATTTTTTTCCCCCTGTGAAGTTGTGTGTGTGTGTTGAACATGCCAAGACACGTTCATGCATGTCCATATGCAGGTCCGAGGAAACAGTCTGGGAAAGTCGTGCTTCTTTTGTGGAGTTGTGTATATCGATCATAACAACACAGACACACACACACACACATGGGTGTGTGAGTTGGTGAAAGTTCAATGAAACGGTCATCCAGACGTGTGTATATTAAACATGAGAGAGAGATAGAGATAGATAGATAGATAGATAGATAGATAGATAGATAGAGAGAGAGAGAGAGAGAGAGAGAGAGAGAGAGAGAGAGAGAGAGAGAGAGAGAGAGAGAGAGAGAGAGAGAGACTGGTTTCACTATCTTGTTCTGGAATCTGGACTGCGATTACGGTTGACTCGTCCAAATTCTGAAAAACCTGGCGGGCAGAGAACAGCAAGAACCCGACTAGAAAATCTGACGAAATCCTTGTGAATCCTGAGAAGTGGTTGGTCTCTTTCTTGGTTGTGTTTTTGTGCTTGTGGTTCAGAGAACAGCAAGAACCTGACGTCTGATCTCTGGCGCTTAAACCAGGTTTGTGCGAATGTACGGAACCTTGTTGTTGATGAAAAATGATCTTAAATTTAATGGAAATTTGAAAAATGGTTTTGAAGTTTGAACTTTTTAATAAGTTTTATTAATTTTTGAACTTTTTAGTCATCCTTCCATGGAGATCTCTGCATACGACCCGGCGGAATTTCTGGACCGTTCTTACGGTTGATCCTCGAGGAGCGCAAAGTGTGTGATACTCCAGGTAGACCAAATAAGAGGAAGTCCTCTCTGTCGCGAGTGTGGCGATGACATCTCCGGTCATGTCTGTCCACATCAAAGTCATGAGCAAGATCCGATCTTATACAGTCAGCGAGAAGAAAGGCAAAATATTTGAAAAAACCTGTAAATTAAAACAAGAAATAGATATCAAGTTTTATCATCGAAGATTAAATTTGTGCTGATGTGGTAGTGAGGGCATACTCACACTAGAAGACTATTTCAACTCAGCTCTGGACGTGAGTGTAGTCACAGGTGCATCCGAGTCCGGCCCAATCCAAACATCCCAGCTCTTTACCTAAAAGAATTTAAAGAATGGATATTGAGACCAGATTCATTTTGGTAAAAAGAGAATTAAAGACTGAGTTTGTGCTTGATAACCAGCTAACGGTAGTCTCTCGGACTATTTCCTTATTTTGCTTTTCAAGCAAATAAAAAGGCACAGCAGAGTTCTTAAGCAAATTCAATCAGAAATCAGATTCAATAAAAAACTAAATTCAATCAAAAATTGAAAAATCAAATTCAATCAAAATCAGTCAAATTCAGTCAAATTGAATCAAATTCCAATGTTCAATCAACTTAAATCAAATTCAATCAAATTCAATCAAATTCGATCAAATGAAATCAAATTCAACTTATTGTTCAAGAGATTCAATCAAATTCGATCAAATGCAATCAAATTCAACTTATTATTCAAGAGATTTCAGCTTTAAAGCAAATTCAAGCATATTCAACCAAATTCAGATGAATTCAAGGAAATTCAATGAATCTGGTCCAACAAGATGAATCGTGTGAATGCTTGCAACTGCATATGTGCACAGCACGCTTGTGCTGCTTTGTGCGGTGGCGTGTAGTGTTGAAAAAAAAGGTGCGGCACATAAAATAAATGCAAAGCAGGATAACCCATTGGATGTCCGGATCCTGATCCAGACTGACTGGATCCGGATGTCCCGGTCCAGGGTTCTGTCGAGAAACGTTGAGATTGGTCTCCCAGCAAAGGAGTTTTTCACAAGAAAAAGGGGGTGTCTGGGATGATGTTTTGGGTCCTTGCCCGGCCTTAACACCCCTCCCCTCCCTTCCCCCCCCTTCTTTCCCTTTCCCCCTGTTCCCCCCCTTCCTCCTCACCACCCAAAAAAAAGACAAAAAAAAAAGACAAAAAAAAAAGAGAAAAAAAAAGAGAAAAAAAAAAAAAGTAAGTTCTCGTGGGACCCAGTAACGGTTAGAAGTCGGAACCTAAAAAGCAATCCTGCACGGTATCTCAGGCGTCGTTGTGCAATCTCTACGAGGAAGGGGGGGAGGGGGGGGTAGAGTAGCCAAGGAGGGAGGGAGATGGCTATGGGGACTGAACTCGACCCTGCACTTGAGCCTGAACTTGTACGTAGCTCAGTATTGATACTTAAAAACGTTTTGGAAGTTGGAAGTTGAAACTCGCAACTCGAAATGTGTATGGAGTCCTATGGACTGGGCGGGTGGGGAGGAGGGTAGAGAAGCCAAGGGGTAAAAGCGGGGGGGCAGAAGGGGGGCGGAATATTTTTTTGGGGGGGGTAGGGGGACTGAACTTGACCATGGACTTCTAGGCAGCTTGGTGTTTTTTGATACTTGAAAGTATTTTTTTAATGTTGAAACTTGAAAGTCAGAAATTGATCGAGTTATGTGAATTTGTAAACTTCTGCGAAGTTTTATTTCCATGCCTGGAAAAATGACAAAGGGCTGCTGTTTTCATGGATGACGACAGTCATCATTTAGAAAAACATTAAAATCTTCCACCACCCCCCCCCCCCCCCCCCCCCCCCCCCCCCCCCCCCCCCCCCCCACCCCCCCCCCCCCCCCCCCCCCCCCCCCCCCTCCCCCCTCCCTTAATTTCCTCCCCACTTTCCCAGTAGAAAATTGTCTTAACGGTTTCTCACTTGTCAACTAGCTCAGTTGGTAAGGCACACAAGTGGCATTCAGGAGGTCTTGAGTTCAAACCCCCCATTGGAGTCATGTACCTTTCTGGGCATGCTTGGCACCCGCTGCCTAGAGAAAGCCCGTTGGTCCCCCCAATTGGTATTAAAAAGCAGCCTCTGCTGATGTTCATAGGGGGAGGGGTAATCGGGGAGGCACAGCTATTGGCCACTCAGATGATGCTTGGTCCCTCTGCTACTGGCTGTCCCCTGGCCAGTGTCACCTCCCCCACACATTGGGGGTTGCCTGAAGGCATTAAATAAAGGCCACCCTGCGGTTTCAGATTAGACACAAGATTCAGTGTACCTGGGCTGGTTAGTCTGATGATAATACCTCAAGGCCATCGCCCTTTTTTTAATAGAAGGAAGTTGTCTAACTGTTTCTCACTTGTCAACTTGACATATTTTTTGTTGACAGCTCCAAAAACACATCAGTTCGAGGAAGCATCCCTATCACAAATTCGGAACGGGTGAGCGGAAGACTTCCTTCCTTCAATGGTCATTCTGTCTCTCTGTTTTTTTAAACTGTGTTAAAAAAAAAATTAAAAACTTTTTTGAAAACTTTTTTGTAACGTCAGGGTTTGAACCCTGGACTTCTTTGTCCAATAGCCACGTATGTGTGTAGTACTGTGTAGATGCCATGTATAATTTCGGACCAGCAGACAAGAACCCACTTACTCATTTTGACAGTTTTTAGCCTCTCCGACGGGCCTCTGTGGGTCTGGAAAATAAAATGGATGGATGTGGTCTTAATGTACGTAGTGCGTATTGATTGCACCGAATGCATAGGGATCTGGTAATGGTCCTGATACACTTTCAGCGTGCTGGGTCAGTCCCTAGTGTATCTTGATAACAATGCAGTCCAAGTCCAAACACATTTTAGAATCTTGTGTTGGTGGAGCAAGGCCCGAAGCTTTCGGGTTCGAGTCCTTTAGCCCACAAGCGAAGAAAATGTATTCCTGTTAATTTGTTGCCTATGTGCAGTTTGGGTCACCCTGACATGTCAGCAGACAGCTCTTTGCTGACTTGTCTTCTTTTTGTTTTCTTTTTTTTTTAAAACCGAATGTCGACTTTATTATTAGTATAATAATAATAAGTTAAATAACTGGATTACTTGGCTGTCGACTTTCCTTGTTTTTCTGTTGGCTTGATTACTTGGCTGTCTGCAATTGACGCAGGGAACTTGAAAACCCTGAAGACGGATCCGGAGTCTGCGGGGGTCGATGTCAGGCAGCGAATGATTGATTTCTACAACGACCATTACTCCGCGAACCTCATGCGGCTGGTTGTTTATGGCAGAGGTATGGGCCCCACGCGAAACCATTTTCACTCGAATCTACTCTGCTTTGTGTGCCGTTCACGAATCACCTACCTAGTAAATGCTCCACTACTTTTAGGGCATGTTCACACTAGGCAGGGGACTTTTGACTGCACTCTGGACGTGAATTGCAGTCAGATGCATCGAGGTTTGGCCGTAATTAATGCCAGATACATTTCTGAAAATATGACCTTTAGACTCGTTTAGAGTTCTCTCAAACAAATTAGGCTAATTGATTGTAGTTCACATGGTCCTCTAAATCATCAGACTTTCTTGCGTAGTCGTCTTCAGCTGACGTTCACGCTAGCTGATGAATACTGCTACCATGATTTTGTTATCAAGAATGGCGGTTCATTGGGGTCGATGGAAAGAAGGCCGGGTGGAACGATGGGAAGTACATGATGTGACTATTTCCAATCGGACACATCCCGCACCGCGTGCTGAGACTCACACAGTTGCTTGAAAAGATTGAGCACACACTGTGTTCGACATTTTGTCTTTGCTGTTGTAACCTTTTCGAGCGACTATGCGTCTCACCATGCGTGTATGTGCCCCTTGTATTCTCCGCCCCCCCCAACTTGCCCCTTGGCCTTGTTTAGAGAGCCCTAAACACTGAACTAGAGAACACATTCAGACGGCTGATCATTTGCGAAATTGCGGCCAAGGGTTAGACCACCACTACCTGGGCCTCGTTTTCACATTTTGGGGTACCTGATTCTTTAGAAGGCCGAAACGAAACGACGGCCGCTGATGAAATTTATCAATGAAAGCCGTCGCACGGCCCAGCCGCCAAATTTTTAGGAGTAGGCTATTTTACTATTTTGAACTGTTTTCCCAACGGTGGGTGGGTTAAACAACATAATTGGACAGCTGATCATCTCGGGCTAGGGCAGACAGCTGAGCATGTACGGTCAGGATATGGTTAGCAGCATATGTGCCGCGTCAGCCGAAATGCCATTGGTGCGCCAACAGCCATCCATTGATCAGAGGAGTGATGAAAAGAGCAGTAGCAGGAACAACGGCAGCGTGGTCTGGGCATCAGTGCTTCCTCCTTGGGTACCTTCTTGGAACTTTCTTGTGTCATTTCTTTGGAAAACTGTTGTCTTACGGGTATTTGCGTTCATGGGGACTAGTCCTTGTCGCTTCCACTTTGTCCTCCTCCTCCTCCTTGAATAATGGAGCATAAAATTGTTCAATGTGATGTACTTCATTGATGTTTGTCGTGGTCCGAAGAATTATGGTTATAAAAGAGTTTGGGATAGGAGGGAATAAAAGAAAGAAAAACAAAGAGGAGAGCCCAAGCGGGCTAGCTCAGTTGGTTGAGCACTTAAGTTGCATTCAGGAGGTCGTGGGCTCGGTACCGATGTCGTCCTTTCGATCCCCGCGGCCTCCTGGGGATGTTTCGGGTTCACCAGCGGAGGTTGTTGGCTTGGGCCTCCTGGCTGGTTGTGGAAGGGATTGGTCCTCTCCAGTCCGCGCCAGGCGTTAGGAGCTTGGGTACTGCTCCCCTCACAGAGCAGAGATAGGTAGATGTGTAGACCCATAACCTTAGGATAGTGTTGTTCTGGTTAGTGAAGTGAAGATGGCCTTAGACCCGAGCCGTAGATTCTAACTGTAGTAGTAGAATTAAGGCTCGTCTCTCTTTTAGCATAGTAGGTAGTTCTTTGTAGGTACGTGACTATTAGGATTGTCTCCATGGCCCCAGGGTATAATAGGTGGTGTGAGGTTGAAAAAAAATGACGAGAGAAGAAAACAGAATAGTCGACCCAGCCCGCGCCAGGTGTTAGAAGCTTGGGTACTGCTCCCCGCACAAGAGCAGAGATAGGTAGGCGTAGACCCATACCTTTTGGATGGTTTAGCTCTAGCTAGGGAATTTAAGCCTTGTCCCGGATTCCATTATAGGTAGGATTCCATAGTCGAGCCGTCTCTAGACCGGGTGGTTGCCTGGCTTAAGGATAAATGAATTTCAGGGCTTGTCTGGGGGGTGGATGGTCCTTGCTTGCCCAGGGTAGGTTTGAAAAAAAAAAAGAAAAGGGGGGGGGGGGGGAAAAAAAAAAAAAGAATAGTCGACTCAGCTGTCCCTCGATGAGGAGAAGACAGTCTGCATTTCTTCTATTCCTTATTAAAAAAAAAGAGGAGGATGTATCCAAACTTAGAGCTTGGTACCTCGTGCTGTAATGAGATGTAGGAGAATGTGCAAGTGCTTGCAACTCCCTGCGTGCTTGGGTGCAACTCGCTGCATGCACGCTTGGGACGTCATCAACGATACGTTGTACTAATTAGGCGCCTGTGAATGGTGGAATGGCGCGAGGGAGGACATGAGGAGCCACACCCACAAGGCTAAATGTTGTTTTTTCCCCCTGATTGTCAGTAACAGAAAAAAGAGGAAGAACTTCCGAAGAAGGCTTGTATATATTTTTTGTCAAAAAAAAAAAAAAAAAGAGGAAGAAGGCTTTTGTATGCATTGCAACTGTGGACTCGACTCATTTGGTGTTGTGTTCGTCTTCCTTTTACTCTCAGGAGGAAGTGGTGTGGCTCGAGCTTCTTTTTGGTTTTTCTTTTTCTTTTTGGGTGTGGCCAATGGAAAGACAGCAAAATTTAATATTTACGAGGGGCCCACTGAGGGGCCACTTGGTTCCGTTTTTTGAACTTTTTTCTCACCGAGGGGTCAATGGAAAGACGGCAAATTTAGTATTTACTATTTATGTTTTTTTAACTTTTTTTTTTTTTTTTTTTTTTTTTGAATGGTGATTTGTTATCTTGTTCTGTGTGCAGAGCCTTTGGATGTTCTGCAGAACATTGTGACTGAAAAGTTCTCAGGTGTAAGGAATACAGTGCGGAGAGTACCTGAGTTTCCCGGGCAACCGTGTGAAGAAGACCACCTTAAGGTATCGTGCCTGTGCTATGTGTGCTCTGATGGTGCGGAGAGGAAAAGAGGAGTCAGGGGAAGGGGGAGAGAAATATTTCTTGTTAATGATTCTACGGTCAAATTTAATATTTACGGGGAGAGAAATATTTCTTGTTAATTCTTTCTACGGTCAAATTTAATATTTACGAGGAAAAGAGGAGTCAGGGGAAGGGGGAGAGAAATATTTCTTGTTAAT
>BFEA01000166.1:2073716-2078893 GCA_003427395.1 Chara braunii | reverse complement strand
GAGAGAGAGAGAGAGAGAGAGAGAGAGAGAGAGAGAGAGAGAGAGAGAGAGAGAGAGGTTCGAATCATACTTGCAGCGTATCTCATGCGTGGGGTGCCGCACGCACATGCACGCACGCACAAGTGATGCGGCGCATTAAAAAAATAGAAAAACAAAAATGTCCTAGTTGTGTCCAGCCTCTTTTCGGAAGGATCCCTACAGCATATCAGCTAGGACCCGACGTCGTGCAGAGATACACTTCAAACTTGTACTCCCTGAGGGTGGGCAGAGAATATATAGTCTGGATTCGAATTCATGTCTGTGCATGTCGGTTATGGGTCACCATTTCTCTGTTTTCTCGTTTTTCTTTTCTTAGGAATACGTGCAGTGGCCCTAAGGGCCTTTACTCACCAAATGCACAAAAGACAAAACATATGGTGGCGTATTATTCCACGTTCTGAAGAATATTCATTCTAATTTTGCACATTTCGTGAGTAGTGCAGCCAAGCCCTAACAGTCACGTGCACAGACCAATAGGCCCTAGCTACGTGAGCAACCCATAACTGCTGAAACACAGACCTGAATTCGAATCTTGAGTATATATTCGGCCAGCTCGTGCTCTATTTCATATTCACTGCCTGCCTCAATTTTGGTGGGGGGGTCTGCGCTACATGTCTGCGAGGACCCTTCAGATAGCCTGCATGGGCCGTCTGAGCTGTGTCAAGGGGATCCGTTCTTTCTCTCTCTCCCTCTCTCTCTCTCTCTCTCTCTCTCTCCCCCCTTGTATACACACACACCCCTTACAAAAAAGAAAAAGAAGAAAAAAACGCATCTGCGCCCCATCACAGACACCCCCCCAACCCCAGCACCCCGCACCCAGACCAACCCCCCCATCCCCCACCAAAACCAAAATTTTATTGCAGATTCGGGGGCCTCTCGCCGAGCGCAGCATGACCCCGGTTTCAAAAAAAAAATAAAAAAATTCTGGGCGTTTTTTTGTCCTGCCCGGTTTACCCGGGCGGACCCCCGGGGCCCGGCAGGGCAGGCCCGGCCGGGCGGCGTCCTCACTCAGGTACTGGTGCTTTAAGGTGACTCTTATTCACATGTTCAAGTCTGTGCTTATCATCAAGTGTGCCGCCCTTGGTTTTCCCATGTGCCGTGCGGAAATGTCAATCACTTATCAAAAGATTCAAAACGTTTGTTTTCTTTCCCCTAATAAGTTTGTTTTCCAGTCGTGTGAAATACATAAATGATAAATCTATGGATTGCTGGCTATAAGAAGGTAGTGCCTAATCTAGGCTCCCACGAAGTCGCAGGGGAAATGATAGATGGCACCTCTATTAAGTCACGCGTGGCTTCCAGCCCGAAGGAAAACGCACCTGCGAGGCTCCAGGCACGGACATGTCCGCCGAATTGCTGGACACGAAGTCCGTTTGGGTAAACTACTAAACTGTCGTATCTGAGGATTAATCCCGTCTCCTCTTCTCCCACAGTCGGCCAGGAAAAGGGAGTGGATATGGAAAAGGGGTGTGGTGGGGGCGGGGGTGAAAAAATGGGGGAATGTAACAGCATAGCCTCTGCAGAAGTAAAGGGTCCTAGTAGTCAGTAGGCAGGGAGTTGCCAATTGTCCAGTCCCGGTCCCATTGCGGCTCAGTTCCAGAGATGGCCCACGATCGAATCTGTGTCTGCCGCAACAGGGCCTGGCAGGAAGCGTCCGGAATCATGTGGGAGGCAGAGGCACAGACACAAAAAGGAGGCCAAGGTCAGGAACCTCCTCGTCTTTGAGTCTGGCAGATGCAGAAGCGCTGCTGCGTTGCTGGGCACCAAGACATTGGAGCGTGAACATTGCCGGGAGAGAGAGTATGGATGGGGCTGGACGCCATAGCTGTGAGCTTGTATAGAGGGGGAGAGAGAGAGAGCAAGAGCAACAAGGACATTAGAGAGTGATCGCAGGGCTTGGGTGCAGTGTGTAGCAGGGTTGCATCCCTTCCGACCGCCGACCCCGACCGCCGACCATATTGCAGCCGACCATATGGTAGGCGGTCTGCCGACCAGTAAAAAAAATAAAAATAAATAAAAACTGTCCACTGTTTTTTTTTCAAATCTGAGTTGGGGGCTGTATTGTGCTTGCTAAGTACAGCCCAAATCCGCTGAGAAACTCTTGGGGATGGGGGGGGATATGGGGGGGTTTGGGTTGGATTATAGGGGGGTATAGGGGTGGTATAGGGGGGGTATAGGGGTGGTATAGGGGGTATTGGGGGGGCCCGGGGGGTAATGAGGGTGTTGGGGGCGGTTTGGGGGGGTGTATGGGGGTATTGGGGGACACTATGGGGGTGTTGGATGTGTCATGGGGGGTTCTGGACCCCTCCCCCCCTTAAAAATAAAATAAAATGTTTTTTGCAGGGTGCCGACGACCCCTGACTGGTAGGTGCCAACCAGCCGCGGTCGGTGGGTCGGCAGCCGACCAGTCAAGCGCCGCCGACCGTCGGGGGGTGCAACAATGGTGTGTAGTAGTAAAACTGGAGAGAGAGAGAGAGAGAGAGAGAGAGAGAGAGAGAGAGAAGGGAGGGATGAGAGAGGGGGAAGAGAGAGAGAGAGAGAGAGAGAGAGAGTGGGATGAGAGAGAGAGAGAGAGAGAGAGAGAGAGAGAGAGAGAGAGAGAGAGAGAGAGAGAGAGAGAGAGAGAGAGAGAGAGTTGCTTGTGGTTATTGCTGGTGCGACCTTGAGGAACCTGTGTATATCATTTCAAGTTGTAATGAAGTTCTGTGTGTGCTCGTATCGCGAGGATCTTGCTGTTGTGACGAGGATCTTGATCCACCGTAAGGCAGATCTTTGCCATGAAAAGGTCGAAGTGCAGGCCTGGAAGTAGTATGGCTGGAGTATCAGCAACAGTGCCGGATAGCTCAATGGGAGCCGGAACTCAGAACTGGGCAACGGCTCTTTTTCTTCTTTTCTTTTCTGTGAATCTGCACTGCTTTTCATTTTTCTTAAATTTCTTTGCCATTTACTGCTTGAACAGAACCTCCTTTGGGTCGGTCCGGACAGCATGAGTCTGCTTCCTATTCCGCTGGCGTCTCAGAAAACATGGAAACGTGCGATATCTGTAGGCGAATCTGCTTTTTCCGGATACTATCGACATTCTCTGGACAATTTATGTGTTCTCTGAAGCGTTGCCCTTTTCCTCACGAGGTTATCACAGCCAATTGTTTTTTTGGCCCAATGGCTTCGTCTTTCCTCGGCTTGTTGCCGCTTTCTTTGCTTAGTACCTTTTTCCTTAAAATACCACCTCAGGGTGAAAACACTGAAAATGCTATGGCCTTAAATAATATAAAATATTAACATTACACCAATCTCTTTTGCCATTTTCCCTCTATGTGTCGGGTCTAGGCAAAATAATTTACAAATTAGTAACTAGCATGGTTACGCCGTACCCGGACCCGGACCGGAGCATACCCTAAACTGGACACACGTCCAGAACGGACTGGAACTCCGGACATGATCCGGACCGTCAGGACATAGCGGACGCGGACGGTCCGGAAAAAAAAGAAAAAAAATAGAAAAACCTGCCAGGGTGGGTGACTTGTGTCAATCCTTTCACAGCACAACCGACACCCTGCACCCCTCTGTTCCTCCTTGATGTCCACTTCGTCTCTGAGATCCTCCCTCCCCTACGTTGCCGCCGTCCTCCCTCCTCTGCGTCTCCTGCGTCATCCACAACTCCTCCCTCCTCCATGACTCTCTCTCTCTCTCTTTCTGATGGCGACGTTGGCTCGATGATGGCGACCACGTGCACACGGGAGCCACAACGGCGGCGATAGGGGAAGCGCTGCAACGATGATGTCAACAGCTCGTTGCATTCCAGCGGGGTGAATGGCGGGCGAGGGGAGTTTCGATAGCATACCAGCGGGCTGAATGGCGGGCGGGGGCAGTTTCAATTCGAACAGACCTCGTTTCCCACCAAAAACGAGGCCACACCAAGACTGCACAGCCCAGAGTGAATGAAAAAAAAAAAAATCTAAAAATTGTGCATCCGGCCGTGTCTGCAGAGGCCCAAAGGGTCAAAAAATTACCAAAGACAATTTTCTGGGGTTGGCCTCGACGCAAGGAAGGGTCCAGGCCGACCCGTTAAAAAAAAAAAATCCTCTATATTTGGCACCTTCCGGACCCTCCGGACCATACGTCCGCGCGGACATGGTACTCCGGACTGTGTGGAACTCAGTCCGGACGTCCGGAACATAACCATGGTAATTAGTGTTAAAAAAGAAGAAGAAAAAAAGTGTAAATTTGTAAAACGTATACATGAGCAAGTTTCAGGGCCTCGGTGCTATTGGGCAATAATGGATTCTGCCGCCAGCCAAAAAGAAAAGAAATTGTGCTTTCAGCACGATAATTTCGGATCAGTAAAAAATAATTTCGGATCGGTAAAAAATAGCCTCAGGCCCTCAGACGCAGTGGTCGTTTAAGACTCCGCAGTTACGATGCCAGATAGCTCCGAATAACCTTCCTATACTCTGTTCTTCTATAGTTGATTTTTTTTTTTCCTGCCGGCAATCACGGGTGGGTGTAAAAGTGAGAGGACCAGGGATGCTGATTGGTCGGGTCATAGATATGGCTGGCTTCGTTTTTGTTCCAAGGTGTTTCCCCCTTTTCCCTTTTCTCCTTCTTTTTCTTCTGCTTTTCTTTTTCCCTTACCGTTTGCGCTGACTTTTTTCTCCTTTTTTCCTCCTTTCCTTCTCCTTTTCTTCTCTCTTTTGTTTTTCTCTCTTTTTTTCTCCTTTTCTTTCTATTTTTCTATTTTTCTTTCTATTTTTCTTTCTCGTTTTCTTCTTTTCTGGTTTTCTTTGTCCTTTTCCCTTCGTGCTGATCTTTTTTTCTCCTTTTCTTCTCCTTTTTTCCTCTTTCTTTCCTCCATTTTCCCTCCTTTCTTCTCCTTTCTTCTTCTCCTTTCTTCTCCTTTTCTTCTCCTTTCTTCCTCTTGTTTTCCCTCCTTTTTCCCTCCTTTTTTCTCCTTTTCTTTCTCTTTTTCTTCTTTTCCGGTTTTCTTTCTCCTTTTCCCCTTGTGGTGATTGCGAACAGATTTACCCGCCGGAGGATTGCATAGCGGGACCGCTTCTCCCGCGGTATTTTGATCGGGATCTCATCAATGAAACTCTGGCAAGGCTCACGGTTGACAATGTGAGGTGCGGATGAAGCAGCAA
>BFEA01000166.1:2053716-2068716 GCA_003427395.1 Chara braunii | reverse complement strand
TTCCTGTGTGTTTTCCTTCTCTTTTGAGTCTTTTGATTGTTTGTTTTCGTGAAGCTCCTCCTCAGAGTCCTCACTTTTGTATTTTCTCAATAGAAAAGTTGCAGGTGGGTCCCCACTTGCCGCTGCACCTCTGTTGTCCTTCGTGACCACTGGATTTCTTTGTGCCTCTATCTTGGAGGGGAGGGGGTCCTCCTGAAGAAAAAATTTTCGTTATGCTTTCTCAAATTTTGTTATTTTTTGTTTTTTCGCAGCCCTTTTTTTGTTGCTTTCTTGATTGAAAGTTCATTGAAAGTTGGATGGTTCAACTTGATGCATCATCGAATATTCGTCGAAAGTTCTACGAAGAGAGACTGCCATCACATTTCGGTGCATGTTCGCCGGATTTGGTGTCTGGCACTTTTACATGTAGAGAAAAAGACTGCACCTGTATAATTTTTTTGTGCATTTTTCCTCGACTTGTCTTCTGTCTTTTTTGAAGTTTTTCTACTTATCTTCCTCCTCTCTCCTTTTTTTTAATTTTTTGGGCAAGCAGAGAAACCTTTCATTATTTGATCCTCCTCCTCTTTCTTTTCCCCGTTGTTGTTTTGATTTGGGTATTGTAAGTGTTGTTACTATCTAGGCTACCAGAGTGGCCCGTGACCGCCAAGTTGGGAAATCACACAGATGTCCAAGTAGTCGTGTACAAGCAGCGAGCACAAATGCACCGAGGTTCCATCCAAATAAGAGCAATACAATGAAGTAATGAGCCAATGTTCAAGCCCTCAGCCCACACCAACACAGTATCCAAAGTTGCTCCTTTATGTCTGGCACCCAGCGCCCAGCCTACCCTATTCGCCTATCCTACCTACATCAGCATTCACGCAACAGGCTTCAACTCTTCAAGACCAATTTACATGACGTCAACACCATGGCCGACCTCTCTTCATGTACCAGGTACGTATCTCATCTCCCCTGATCAGACGCTGACCACCCGCACTCGCCTCCTTCCAGAAGACAACTGATCGCCCTCTTACCCCCTAGCGCCCTGCAGCCCGGCTATGGCTGCTCGTGCTCCGCTGCCCAGCAGTGCCCCTCTTCACCTCACACGCGCCCGCACACGCCCTGGCCTCAGCGCAGCGCGCAGCCTCTAACGCAGCAGCGCAGCAGCGTGACCGCATTGCCTGCGTGGCCAGACCCTGGCTGCCTTCCTTCCTATATGGAAGTGGCAGCCTCTGCTTGGCTGCGTGTGGCCTGGCTGGAAGCTTCCCTTAGCTTCCGGTTGGGACCCAGTGCCTGTGCCCAGGCCCAATGCTACAGTTGAAGGCCTGGGCCCTTTACAGTTGAGCACGACCTGAGTCTCCAGACTTGGGCTGTTTGCTGCATTTCCACAGGACCCGGGGTAGGTACGTCATCAGTGCTGTTTTTGCGTAGGCCTGTGGCCACTTCGTGATGTATCGGCCCTGCATTGTGTGTATGTGCCCAGGCGCAACTGCCAAGGCCTGGGCCACACTGTACGACGCAGCTTAGGGAGGCTCACACGTCCATTCAACCAACTGGCGGGCTGCAACAACCTGCATACCCACATATGAAAAATGTCGAATTTTGGCCTTCAGTGATTATTCAGGCCCGCCTTTACTTACGGCGGGCACTTGGCTTGCTGGGGGCCTCTGCCCAGAACATATGCATGCTTGACAAGGGCCCCGCGAGGGCTCATTCCTCGTATTCACTCCCCCTTAGCTTCGAAAGTCCGCTGAGATGCTTCATGCTGGAGCCTTCCCCGTCAATTTTCTTCATACCTGGCCACGATCTGAGGAGCTGTCTTGACAAGTTCCTCTCTTGTAAACCATCAATCGTTTTTGGGATCACTATGATGCCAGAACCGTACTTTGTACTCTCTCACAGGTTTAGGCGGTCTACCCCTGCCAGCTGGCTTGGTAACAGGCATGTCTTTGTGCTCTTGGATATCGTCGACGTCCACCTGGCCATCCATGGTTGTGGGCAGCATAGATCTCCTCGATGGGAACTGTTCTGTCTCAGCGAAAGGTGCAAGCTTTGAGGCGGGAAACACAGGGTAAGTGCGTAGGTGACCAGGGATATGGATTACGTACGAGGGACCATCCAAATCACTACCCACAATATCTAAGACTTCCCAGCGACCGAAATACTGTGGCATTAGTTTTCTAGAGATGCCGAATTCCTGTCCCAACTCACTAGCCTTGACCCAGACACGTTCCCCTACCTGAAATGTTGACTGTCGGAGATGCTTGTTCTTAGAAACAATCATTGCTTCCTGAGATTTCTTGATGTGCTCGACAGTCTGCTGCAACAACTTCTCATACTGGACACCAAATTCAATGTTTCCAGAAGCTGCAGCAGCTCGATTTTCAGGCAGGAGGAAGTCTAAAGCAGATCTAGGCTTCCACCCCAGATGCAGCTGATTAGGACGGACGCCGGTGGTGCTATGTACAACTCTATTGTACAGGCTGGTGATGAGAGGTAGTTTCTCATCCCAGTCATCCTGGCTGGGCTTGATATAGTGCCTCGGCAGATGCTGCACCACACGGTTCATGTGTTCAGCCTGCCCATTGGCTTCATGATGATTTCCAGAAGTCATTTGCAGCTGGCTGCCCATATGTTCAGCAGCCTTTTTCCACATCTCGCTGGTGAACCGGACGTCTCTATCACTAACGATCGTCTTCGGACGACCAAAGTCATGCACCCAGTTATCCGTAAATAACTTGATGACGTGCTCAATCTTGGCAGTCTCAGGCATGGCGAATAGTCTAGCGTACGACCAAAGTCACGCACCCAGTTATCCGTAAATAACTTGATGACGTGCTTAGTCTTGGCAGTCTCAGACATGGCGATTAGTCTAGCGTACTTAGTGAACCTATCAACTATGACGAAGATAGGCCTCTTGCGACTCTTGCTGGTCACGAGGGTATCCATGAAGTCCATGGAAACACTCTTGTCCTGGACACTGTTGCTGGTCACGAGGGTATCCATGAAGTCCATGGAAACACTCTGTCCCGGACCAGCAGGAATGGGTAAAGGCTTTAATAACCCAAGCGGGGCTTGAGTCGGAGTCTTGTCCCGCTGACAGACTTGGCAAGTCTGAACGTAGGTCCTTGCATCGTCAAGCATGTTAGGCTACCAGAATCGTTGTACCAAGTTAGCACTAGTCTTCTTGTAGCCGAAGTGTCCTGTTGCATAATGGCACTCCCCTAAAAATAAACTACGCAAGATTTCTCTAGATGGGACTGCTAACCGTTTTGAACCCAGCCTTTTCAAGAAAGAGGAGTCCATCCACCATCACAAACTCATCAGATGTGGCCTTGTCTTGGACCTCCAGTTTGCGGCTGATGTCCATTGTCACAGGGTCAAAGTTGTAGGCTTCCACCAAGGATTGAGTTACGTTGTAAGATAAGCCAAATTCGGTAATCAGCGCACCCAGGTGTTCTTCCCGAATTGACAGTGCGTCAACAACCTTGTTGTACTCGCCTTTCACGTAATCTAGGTTGAAGTCATACTGATCTATGAGTTCAATCCACATTTGAGTGTGTAAGAGAGAACAGGTTGTGTCTTGATTGACTTGAGTGTGTGGTGGTCAGTCCTCAAATAGAAGAACCGTTCCAACAGATAGTGCCTCCTGTCTGATGGTCAGTCCTCAAATAGAAGAACCGTTCCAACAGATAGTGCCTCCAGTGGACAAGTGCCTTGTAGAGGGCGTAGAGTTCCCTTTCATAGGTGGACTCCGCCAATTTCTTGGATGGCTTCTTCTTGCTCATGCACTCGATCGGCCTTAACTTCTTCCCTTCTTGTTGAGCCAACACTGCGCGAATGCCGTACTGGCTTGCGCCAATGGTCACTACAAATGGCCTTTGAGGATCGGGGACCATGAGAACCTTATGATGTGTGAGGGCATGCTTCAGTCTCTTGAAAGCAGCCTCATATGCATTTGTCCATTCCCATGGAGAGTCAAGGCGCGTTAGATCTGTCAAGGGAGATGCAATTGTACTATAGTTTTGTACAAAATTGCGGTAATAACCACACATCCCCAAGAAAGATCTGACCTCAGTCACAGACTGGGGTTGTGGCTAGTCTCTAATGCGAGCCACCTTCCCATCTTCAGGCCTAATCCTCTCCGCGGATACTTCATGACCCAAGTACAAGATTTTTGTGCGACCAAATTCGCATTTCTCTGAATTGATCTTATACGTGTGTTGCCTGAGGAGAAAAAAGCACCTTGTCTACATGTTGGGCATGCTCATCAACAGTCCTACTGAGGATAAGAATGTCGTCGAGGTATACGACGATAAACTTATCCAAGTAGTCATGGAAAATCCTATTCATGGCGTGCTGGAATGTTCCCGGTGCATTGCAAAGGCCGAAGGGCATCACCACAAACTCGCACAGGCCGTACCTGGGCTGAAATGCGGTTTTGTGCTGATCTTCCGGTCTATTGGCAATCTGATGGTAGTCGGATTTCAAGTTTATCTTTGTAAAGTACTTGCATCCCTGCACCCTATCCAGTAGATCATCGATGCGCGGCAGGGGCTCTGCGTTCATAAATGTGATGGCATTAAGGCCCCTATAGTCAATGCACATCGTTAACGATCCCCCCTTCTTCGGTACGAATAGAACTGGTGAGCCGAAGGGGGATATGCTAGGCCGCATCCAACCCTTTTCTGTGAGCTCTTTCAGTTGCCGACAAAGGTCGTCCAACTTGGCCGGAGCCATCCTATAGATTCTCCCTTTGGGTATCTTGCTCCCAGGGATTATCTGTATGGCATGGACGACCTCCTGTCTACGACACCTATAGGCTACTCGAACAGATAAGGGTGCTTAGCGACAACACTCTCTATATCTCTAGGGGTGTTTTAAGGACCTCCCCTTTTGCGGAGACAAAGACCAGGTACATACCTTCCGCTTGGTTCTGTTTATAATAATTATAAAAGTCTGACGCGCACAAACATACTAGGACAAGAAAGTGCTGAAGCATGAGCTGCCTTATAGGAGGACCGTTAGACTAGCTAAGTATAAAGCTAGTAGGTTACTTGGCAACCTCAGGGTAGTACATGCCTAACATGTCAAATGGCAGGTCGTCACTAACTAGGAATGAAATCTTATGGTTCAATTCCCCTCCTGCATAGGAGAAAGTGCAGACTACATCCTTGACGTAGTCCTCCACCAAGAAAGTTGGCCAGAGTAGATGCTACCTGTCTACTCAGGCGCTGCACCAGTACTTATGAAATTTCACATGGAGCCGATGTCTACGAAGGCACCGCAGTTGCGGTCACCTACACCAACTTCCACAACGAAATGCTCCCCTCTAGGACCTCGACTTAGTGCCACCCAGGACACATGAGGGTCTGTTGGCGACCACTCACTTTGTAGGTCCTCTTAGGCCTCAGACGCATCCAACGAGCAGAGTATCGTTGGGTCAGGATGCGTCTGCGGGGTGACTAAGGAGTCAATTGCTTTGGCCAACTCTTGAAATGGGGAGGGTACATCACCCGCTTCAACGAGAGTAGAAGCAGCTATAACTTCTACTGCCGCTTTCACGAGCCAAAACTCGTAGAAGCACCACTCTGGGGAGAAGGAATCTCACCTTTAGGTGGTATCTTCTGCAGGACCTTTGCGTTCTTGCATTTAAACTGCTGATGGCCATACTCGCCGCAGTTAATACAAGCACCCCGCGTATAACGGTCCCGCCACCCATCTTGATCCAAACCTGCTCGAACCGACGCCACTATCTTGTGCAGGTTCGGGGTTTGCCCCTAACTCCTCTGTTGACCGCCCTTGCTGCGCCAACTGCCTTGCCCTTTACTACTGCAGCGAGGTTGCTACCCTCAGCATCATCCTCGCCGTCTACCTCTGTACCGTCCACAAGATCTGAGAAATCCTCGATCTCGGTCTGAGTTCCATCGGCCTCGACCATCATCAATCGACTCCCCTTCTTCTTCCATTCTTCTGGACTCTTCTTCTTTCTTCCGGCCGTAGGGGGCCTTAGCACCTCCTAGCTTAGCCTCCAAATCGAAGGCTTTCTTGCCAAAGGTCTCAAAGGTACGATACTCTAGCCGAGCCTCGCTGACTAATAAGTTTTTGATGTCTGTGGGAAGACACGTCAAGAATATGGTCAGCAAGACCTGTGGATTGTATTGCACCCCGGGAACGACAATCAAACGCTCTACGGCAGAGGTGAGCTCTCGCACTGATTTGTACTTTCTAGTATCAAGTTTCAGCAACCCATCAGTGGCAATCTGTGCCTGCTGTGGGTTGTGCCATCGCGCTTCCACCAAATCCATAAAGCTCTCTAGGGTATGGGTCTGAGCCCAATCACCCATGTTCCTGCCGAACCCCTTTGAGGCAACCAAGCCATTTAACCAGCGAGCTGCCGATCCCTCCAAATAGGATGTGGCAGTTATCACTACCTCCTCTACCAACGTCCTCTTCGCCCTCACCACACTGGCACCGTTCTCAACCAAGTGTCGAGAGCCTGATCCTTCTTATCTCCTGAGAATGTTGGGGTTGGTTTCAGTGGGGTCTTGGGATACCAAGGCTGTTGCTGTCCCGCTGGCGGGACAGGTGGTGGCTGTGGTGTAGCTCCAGCCGCTGGACCAGAAGATGAAGAAGCAGCAGTCTGCGCTGCTGCTGCTGATGTACCACTTGACGATGTACCAGACTGAGGCGGGTACGGGCCTGTCATCGCTGAGAATGGCAGCGATGGCAAAACTGCTGGCCTGACACCTGGCCTGTGCAGGGCATTCAGGATCTGGTCCAGGGTGTCCTGGATAGAGTCCAGCTTGCTGTCCATGTATGCATGCATGGACAGGATGCTCACCTTGACGATCTTGATGTTGTTGTCCGGGTCCAAGTCATCTAAGTTCTAACCCTTCTAAAGCAGCTTTGTCTGCCGCCCTACTCTCTAGTCTGACACTTCTAATCTTGTTTTCTCGTTTTCCCTATCGGTAGCCTTCTTAACTTCCTCCTTTAGCCTTATGCAGATCCTCTCTACTTGCTGGAGCTCCATCTGCTCCCTGGTAAGTGGAGGCGGCGAGCTGAACTGCAAGCCTGCCATCTGACTAGTGCCAGCTTATCACGTACTGGAGATGGACTGAGAGCTGGTCTGCTGACCAGTCGGGGTTGCTGCAGATGTTGCTGAAGAGGTAGCCATTGCTACTGCGCTAGCTTCTGCTGCTGCTAACGTCCTCTCTACAGCTGCTGCTGCTTCCCTGGCAATCTCAAGATTACGAGCCCTTGCTGCAGGCTTTAGCCTTCTTTCTTCTCCTGGTAGCAGGACCTGGAACACTACAGGTACCCTAAGCGTATCACGCCTGGTCTGCCTTCGGTCGTCAGCTGTACCTTTACCACCCTCTGATCCACTCATCGGCTAGGCAGACGCTGTCTGCACTAGTGTCCACTCTGGAACCTACCCCAGCAGGCGACAGACCGGTTCTAAAAATAAATAAAAAAATGAAATAATATCGGGTGAGTTAACTAGACTACCGTTCAAGCGGTATTGACAGCATTGACACAGACCGTGCACATAGTCTACACCTACTCTGATTAGTTCTAGTCTACACCTACTCTGATTAGTTCTCTTACAGAAGTGATTATTCAGGCTCGCCTTCACTTAGTGCAGGCACTTGGCTTGCTGGGGGCCTTTGCCCAGAACATATGCATGCTTGACAAGGGCCTCGCGAGGGCTCATTCCTCGCACGCTTGATTCCGTGCACTGCTGGGGCCCCCAGGCAAACAAGGTGACCTGGGCGGTCCGGCTGGTCGCCTAGGTTACTATTGTGGAAACTCCGATATGGTACTCGTTTGCGCTTTCGATTTTTCAATTTTACACTTGATTTAAGTTGTTTATAATTTTACCGGTGTGAGCATTTAATTGATCTCCTTTGCTATTTTAGGAGATTTTGATCAACTTTCTGCTTGGAAGTCTTGAACTCTTGTTCTTTATCTCTGCGTTTCCGAGCTGGGAACTTCGAATTTTCACATTTGCAGCATGCTTATTGTCATTTTGAACATTTTCTCACTAGCTTCTGTTTTTCACTTTTTTCAAGTTTTTTGCTAGGGTACCAGTTGGGCCGCCCGGATCACCGTGTTTGCCCGGGGGCGGCCTGGCCGTGCAAGGACCAGGGAAGGTCCCAGCAAAAAAAAAAAAAAAAAAAAAAAAAAAAAGACAACCAAAAAATCTGAAAGAAAACTGTGTTATGCAGAAAAAAAAAAAACTGAACAACTTTTGCTTCAGGGTCACATCGAAATTCTTTACCAAATGTAAAAAAAATATAGATAGATCCGGCCGGGCTCTAACAAAACACGGCCAAAGGTGTCCCCTCTAATCGTAAGATTAGAGTATTATCATTTATTTATTTATTTTTGGGCTGGCCGGGCAAGTGGTCGCAGGCCACTCTGGTAGCCCAGGTTTTTTGGTAATTCTCATTTTTTCATCAGTTCTTCATGTTACTGACGCTTCGGTTCTTTTTTTTTGTGTGTGGTTTCCAGACAAAATATCCGGTGCTGTGCCGCGAGAGTGGGTTTTCAAGGCTTTGGTACAAGCCAGATGCGGTGTTCCGCACCCCCAAGGCCTATGTCTGCATCGATTTCATGTGCCCGGAATCGTACACGTCACCAGAGAACAGTATTCTCACGAGAATTTTCACCAAGCTCTTAATTGATTACCTGAATGAGTACGGTAATTTACTAAATTTGACGACATCCCATTTCCCTTGCTCTCTCTATTTCCTACCGTCTTCCCCCAACACACAACACACCCTCATTACGACTGCATCCGACCGGAAAGATGGCTTGTATACATTCAGAATCGGTGTGCGTTATGTTCGGAGGAAGACGGTAGACTATTCCATCATGATGGCAGTTGTTGTACGCAGGGTAGAGTCATTATGCTCCTCGTCCATGGTCATCTGTACCGCTTGTGCTTTGCTTGTTTCCCCTTTCCATCAAATACGGGCTTGATACATCGGCACGTTTCTGTCACATGTTCGATCATCTGTACAGCTTTCTTTCTGTCTTTTTGCCTTCCCTTCTTATGTGGCCTGGACCCGTCTTGTTGCTCTGTTTGCTCTTCTTTTTTTTTTCTTTTTTTTTCTTCCCCTGACCATTTCTCAATTTACGCGTGTCATCCTTTGCACAGGGGCCATGTTAATCTTCTCTCTTTGTGTATCGTTCCAATTTTAACGTATGTCCTGAAGGAGGACTTTGCTGTGTTTTTCTTAAGATTTTCAATACCGGTGTTTTCAGGCGCTACACTCTATTCCACTTATGGCTAGGATTCCGTTCGGATGTCTGGATTGGTCCGGCCGGTGTCCAGCTCCAGCCTATCTAGGATACCACCCCTTTCTGTGGACCCCTTTCATTTATGCTATGACTGCGTTTACTATAATATATACTTTCTTGACTTCATCAATAGAAATCGATCCCCCCCAAAAAAGTCATTTTGCATTATATTCCTTTTTCAAACGGCGACGGCCGTGAGAAGACATATGAAACTGACCAGCCCCAAGTGTTTTTTTTATAAAATTTTCAAGAATTAATTTTACTCATCTGAGTCAACTGGAATTCGAACCCAGGTCTGTATTTTGACAGTTCGTGGGTGTTCCAACTGAGCTACCGTCGTCACCTGAAAATAACCCCCGGGCGTTGTATATTCGTTTATACCCCCCCCCCCAGCCGAGCGTTATCTCCAGTAAATTGGTGGCAACTTCGGTGGGGGCCCAAAATTGCAAAAAAAAAAACATATAAAATTCTGTATAAAAAAAAAAGTGTTGTCCAGAATTGCAATGCGAAATCCGTATAAAGTAATATAGACTCGGAAAAAAAAAAAAAAAAAAAAAAATCAAACCGAAATAGGCCCCTCCGAAGTCAAAACCCCCTTTCAACCCCCTTTAAAACCCATGTATATCCCCCTCCCCACCCTTTGAAACCGATTTATACCACCTCTACAAGGCGCTCTGCGCATGGAGCATTCAAATGAAACGCCCGGGCGTTCTATTCGAATATAATGCCCGGCCCTTATTTTCGAAGGGGCGTTCTATTTGAGAAAAAGAGAGTGAAAACGAAAATCTGATCTTTTTAGGGTAGGTTATTAGGTTGAATGTAACGCCTGGGCGTTATTTTCGGGTGAAGACGGTAGGCCCATTGGTACGAGCATACTCACCCTAGGCCCTCAAACTCACAAAATCTCAGAATGAGTGGCCAGATCGAGTCCTTGTAAAGGAGGACGAGATCTGGCTGCTCATTTTGGGATTTTGCGATTTTGAGGACCTAGTGTGAGTATGCCCTAGTCATTTTGCATGTTCTTCGGTGGTTGACTCGAATCTGGTCACGACTGACGACCACATTTGAGTCAGCTCACTACCTATTTTAGTCACAGCCTCAGAGGAGGCCGCCATGTCACCTGTTCATGTCCATTGTTTGTTATGCTCCCGCTCGTGCAGACCTGTAGTTTGATTCGGGTGCTGCCTTCACACTTTAGGGCATATATATAGTATTCATGAATCTGTTCAGGACTCACGACCACATTCGAGTCAGCTCACTACCTGTTTTAGTCAGAGCCTCAGAGGAGGCCGCCATGCCACCTGTTCATGTCTGTTGTTTGTTATGCTCCCGCTCGTGCAGACCTGTAGTTCGATTCAGGTGCTGCCTTCACGCTTTAGGGCATATATATAGCATTCACGAATCTGGTCATGAGTCACGACCACATTCGAGTCAGCTCACTACCTGTTTTAGTCAGAGCCTCAGAGGAGGCCGCCATGTCACCTGTTCATGTCCATTGTTTGTTATGCACCCGCTCGTGCAGACCTGTAGTTCGATTTGGGTGCTGCCTTCACACCCGCTCGTGCAGACCTGTAGTTCGATTTGGGTGCTGCCTTCACGCCTTAGGGCATATATATAGTATTCACACCACCGTCTTCACCCAGACAGGACGCCTGGTCACAAGTGCTGTATTCGGGGCGACTTGCTGTCTAGATATATCAATAATGACCGGGCATTCGATTCAGGTGCAATGAACCTCGCAAGATTCAACTCAAAAGTACAACATGCATTTGAGAACATTCAGATGACGGTCACACAAGCTTGAGCGGTGTCCATGAACAGTGCAAATTCGAAGTTCCACTCAAAGCACAACAATATACACTTGAAAACGTTCGGGAATAAGCGGTTTCAACCGCTGCAACACTCCTCAGGTATGTACCTGATTCCCTCCTCCTCCTCGTCTTTTCTCTCTCACTCGCTCTCTCTCTTTTCTCTACTTCTCTCTCTCTTTCACTTGCACTATTCCTCGCTCACTGTTCTTCGCTCGCTGTTCCTCTCTCTACAATGTCCCAGATGTACCCTGAATGCCTCTGCGGTGTGTCTCACTGCAAACGGCCAGTTACGGCCGCCAAACACTTCGTCTCCTCCCTGGTGGTCTGTTGCATCCAGGGTGCTGGTCTTCTTCCTCCCTTCAGCGTTCTTCTTCGTCCAGGTAGCTAGTCTGCACAAGCTCCCAGCAGCGCTTCCACAAATTTGCGAAATGAACAACTGACTGCCTCCGGCACTGTAGTCCAAGATATATAGTTGTAGTGGACTGCTGCTTGCCTGCTTCAATCGGTACTGGCCTCCTTCAGCCTCTGCCTTGCCAATTGCTATTTTGGGAAGTTTCCCGACTTTCTTGTGAGGCTGCTGCAAAATTGTACTTTTGGGAACTTGACGTGCTCCTACGGGCACTGTACGGTACTGTAGCCTGCCGACCTACGGTGTCTGAACCTACAGGCCCAAAGACTCTAAACTATTGGGGCCTGGACTGTGGTAATTAGGGACCCTAGAACCAGGACTGGGAAAGCTTACAGCGCGAATCCATTCACGGGTGAAGACGGTAGGATCTCGCCCTTAGTTTTAGTATGGCCTCAGTGATGTCTTCCTTTGAGGGAACCTTTATCATGTCATCGCGCATCTGGAAAGAGAAACGGTGGAGGAACAAATGGGTTTCATGATAACTTTCATCCTTTCTCCAGGGGCTGCGATTTCAGCTGCCGGGTTGGGGCGCAATGGGCGCGGGTTGAGGTACATCGCATTGGAACGCGGTGTTGAGCACAGAGTGTGGTCGTTACCTCTTTGAAAATATGGGAAAGCCGCTAACGTGGTGACAGGAGGGAATGAACTGAAAAAACTTGAAAAAGTTTGAAAAATCCGGTAAATGGATAGAATCGGAGAGATGCTTCTTAAGTTAATAAATTATAATAATCATGGTAGCATTTTTTTTTTTTTTTTGTAAGTTAATCATGGCACCTAATAATCATGGTAGCATCTTTTTATTTTTTTTAAAGTTAATCATGGTAGCTAATTCTGGCAGTCAGAAAGAATGTGCGCTTGCAGACTCTCTGCACGACTAAGGGTTTGAAAATGCAAATACCTCAATTATACTGTTTTTTTTTTTTTTTTTGAGGTCCATTGAATCAGTAATGAACGCGAATGAGATCTTTTCACATTCATGGAACATCCTGCACAGCTATAAAAACTTGTTAAAAAGGTTGGCGGCGCAGAGGAGGGAGAAAACTCAGAAAAGTGCAAAGAATGTGTGATGGGGGATGAATACTGTGTGATTCACACACACACCATCACACATTCTCGAGCCCCGGTACGTAATCTGCACTTTATTGTGTAGGACATTAGGATGTAATAACTTCATTGAAATTTGGGAAAGGCTGGCATTGTTCTAAAAAAATCCCAACCACTTTCACAAATTGGAAATCTGCAGCGTATTACGCGGAGGTGGCTGGGCTTGCCTACAGCGTGGAGCATTCTGTTAGCGGGTTTTTGGTGAGTTCTTTTCTCTGATAAGCTCCTCTTCTTTCGTCTTCCCCGTCAACAGAAATCGGAGTCTGTTATTTGATTGTCGCTGGATTCCGTTAAGATAGATAGATTCCTGTGCTGTCTGAGTCATTTTGTCCTCCTTTTTGTCCTCCTTTTTAAGCTTTTCGGGTCTTAAGCAATGCCAAGCATAAATTTTCCACGTTGCTGTCTGAGTCAACAGGCATTGCCCGTTTTCATTTTGTCCTTCTGTTTAAGCTTTTAACTTCTTAAGCTTTTCGGGTTTTTTATGCTTGGCACTTCCTGGAATGAATCTTACCCTTTATACTACCACACACATCCAGCAACGTGGAAAATCTATGGCGTCTTCACAGTGTCCTGTGCTGTTGTAATGCCATGGGCCCAAAAAACGTCCCGAATCTTGCCGTCTTTTGTTACCAAGTCCGGATAGAGGCTATATGGAATGGATGTTCCAACTTGTGCGTGTCATCATTGCGCAGAGCCATGCTATGCTGTCTTGAAGTTCTCCAGACACCGCTTGTTAGGGGGCTCGAAGGATGGAGGAAGGGGCGGCCGAGAGAGAGAGAGAGAGAGAGAGAGAGAGCTAGAGCTTTCTGACAATGTCATGACGTCCTTGGGTAAACTGGAATCGTAATGAGATATAGAGAAAGTTTCACGGTGCTGGATGACACAGAAATCCAAAAAATTTCCATAAAATGAAGTACTGGCTACATTATTACTCGTGAAGGCTGTGAAATTCGGCATAAATACATGCAATTTATGGCCCTTCAAATGACATTGCACTGACGGCTATTGCCCTCTCTCAGTCTATATCTGAGTCATGCGCACACACTTTTTTTTTTTTTTTTKGGGGGGGGGGGGGGGTTGGGGGGCATATTCCACGTCGCTCGAGGAAACATTTTTTCTTCTGGACGACCAACGTCTTTGGATGGACGGCAAGGGTGTGCCACCACACTCCGACCCCTCACTCTTTTGTTCCTTGGGCCTTTAATTTTGGGGGTGTGCAGGATCTCATGTGCTGTGTGCTGCATGTGCCGCGGGCGAGTACGATGTGCATGCAAGTGTGGTGGCAATACTGTTCTCACCCGTGGCCCCCCTTTCAGTTATGGGTTACCTAACTTGATCATATTGATATGCTATTAGAGGAAAGCCGAAATAATTTCTCCACTTTTGCAGTTGTCTGAAGCATTCTCAAAGCCCCCCCCCCCCCCAATGGTTGTCATGCGTACAGGTAACGGTGACGGGCTACAACCACAAGCTCCTGGCGCTTCTGGAGATGATCATTGAGAAGATAACTAACTTCCAAGTGAACAAGGAGAGATTTGATATTCTCAAGGTCAGTATGTCCGTGCGTCTGTTTGTTTGTGTGTGTGTGTGTGTGTGTGTGTGTGTGTGTGTGTGTGTGTGTGTGTGTAGATGTTTGTTTGTGTTTCAGTTTATGTGTGTGTGTGTGTGTGTGCAATCAGACTCGACTCTGGACCTTGTTCACAACATGCACACTTGAGAACCGATGGTAAAACTGAAGTCCGTCAACTCAGAAACAACAACGAACTTGTATTAAACTCAGTCTGAACAACTGTACAACTTGCGGCTATGGCCGCCGAACACTGTCTCTACCACCAGCCTCAGTCTCCCTCACTCTCTCTTGCACGCATTTATGAGGATCACCCTGAATGTCCACACTGCACAGCCACTCACACTCTGTAGACTCTGTCTACACCAACAGCTGGGCGGCTATGGCCGCCGTCGTCTTCCTCCTCCGAGCTATATGGCCGTCAGTGTCTCCGTCGCTGGCTCGCTATGGCCGCTGTCTTCTTCACAGCCCGCTTCTTCTCCGGGCACCTGCAGTCCTCCACACACAAGATACCAAGGCAGCTCTTCCGCATGGCACACAGGCGAATGAATGAATGGCTGGGCGCTGCCTCTGTATTTATACTTCTTTGGAGGTACCCGGGCCTGGGCCAAAACGTGTGGCCCAGGGAAGGTTCCAGACGTTTGGCCTTCTGGGCCAAAACGTGTGAAACCCACAGTGTGCTCCAGAACCTTCCCCACGTGCAGCCCCTACCCTTGGTACTTGCTGGCTGGACTGTCCTACGACCTTCTAGACTATACAGACCTACAAACAGATTCCAGTCCTCAACAGACTTCGTAGAGACTTCTAGAACAGACTTCCTAAGC
>BFEA01000166.1:2014419-2035618 GCA_003427395.1 Chara braunii | reverse complement strand
TTTCTTTTTTTTTTTGTTTCTTTTTGGGTGTGGTATGACAGATCATACGTGAAAATTGATCTTAAAATTCACAGCAGGGAAAAAAAGAAGAGATTCATAGCAGAATTTAAGGGTTAAAAGAGAGAGAGAGAGAGAGAGAGAGAGAGAGATTAGTTTTTTATTTTGTTTCTCTTTTTAAAAGTTTTTATTGAAGTTCATTTTGGACCATTTCTTGATTTATGTCTGTCTGACGCTGTCATCCCTTGGGCAGAGCCCATGCTAATCTTCTCTGTATTGTTCCAATTGGCAAGTACTTTTTTTTCTTTTTTTTTTCCCCAAATGTACCACGGACCGAAACTAATTCCATAAAATTATTGTCATGCGGCGGCGTTGTGGCCGAATGGAGTACAGATTTCATTTAGTTTTTATTATTTAAGTAAATTAAATTAATTGAATTTAATTCAAATTTGTGTCTACGCTTGATTTGAGCGAAAAGGGCCAAAAAAGGTAAGAAGAACAACCAGTATAGTTGTATCTAGCACAGTTTTAAGGCTTTGATTTCGATTGCCTCGGCTTTATAACTTGGTTGTTTGATATTTTCTTGTCGGCGTCCTCTGAATAGTGGCAGGGCTTATTAGAGAATAAGTTTAATTGTAGCTTCTTCTTCTTCTTCTTCTTCTTCTTCTTTGTTTGGCAAAGTTTTATTAGGTAGGTCTTAGTAAGGTAGGCTTTGGCGGTACTGCGGTCCAACGAAGTCTCGGGTCTGCTTCTCAACACGATAACTTCCGTACGAAGTGTCGTAACACCTGACCTTGAACCCTGCTTGGCCCCCGGGGGGTCCGTGGTTCTATACTGAGTCAGACCCCAGCTGCACCTTTGTCAGTGACAGAGCTATTTTCTTTGAGATGTCGATGGACCCGGTATTGGCTCCTGTTTTCGGGAGCCCGGTGGAATCTGCTACCAGCTTCATTTTGTTGGGGACTCAGGTACGCTATGTACCGGCGGTACCGGGACTCTTGTTGGTACCTCGGTACGCAATTCTTGTGTTTGGTCAGTTGCACACCATTCGGTACCTGAAGCGCTGGAATATATAGGTAATGATTGCATAGCACAAATCCTCTTTGGGTCCTACGTTGGTTTGGTCGGTGACGTTTCCGAAGATGTGAGCGGAGAAACAGCGGAGGTGGGTTGGCGGGAAGTACGGAATTTGACGAGGGAGATGTCTGGCTGTTTCCCCTGAAGAGGACCGTGTGGCGATGGTCGAAACCGGTCGGGGTGCCATACCCACCGGCTATTGCAATCTTGTACGAGTTCATTGTACGGAGTTTTTCGTTATGTTTTCTAATCACTTCTTGTGTGCTGAGACTCGACTACTCGACCTCTAATCACTATTTGTGTTTGGATTTCCTACAGGAATCTCCTTTCAAATCACCATATTCAGGCCCGTAAACTGATCAGAAGACTCCGAATAATTTTATTTTTTTTAAGGTCAACGTCGTCCTTTCGATTCCCGCGGCCTCCTGGGGGTATGCTTTGCACTCACCAGCGGCGACTGTTGGCTTGGGCCTCCTGGCTGGTTGTGGAAGTAATTGGTTCTTTTTTCCAGCCCGTGCCGGGTGTTAGGAGTTTGGGTACTGCTCCCCGCGCAGAGGAGAGGTAGGCGGGCATAAACCCATAACCTTGGGATTGCTTAGCCCAGGCTCATGAATTTAAACCAGGCCGTTGACGCGGTGGCTGAATCGGTGTGCCGCGCGGGTCCATATGTATTTGCAGCAGAGGGGGCCCAGAGGGGCCCTAAGAGCGCCTGGGTTACAGGTGGTTCAGGCTTTGTCCCAAAAACATCCATAGGTAGGTGGTGTCCCTAAGCTGTTGTCACCTTGGTGGGGCTTGCGGGTGGGGTATAAATATAGGTAGCTCGACCAAGGTAAAATAGAGAAAAAAATTCTAATAGGCTAGTCATAGGGTATGTAAAAAAAAAAAAAAAAAAAAAAAAAAAACACAACTGTCCCCTCGACCGAGGTAAAATAGAGAAGAAAATTCTAATAGGCTAGTAATAGGGTATGTAAAAATAAAAAAATAAAAAATAAAAAAAAAAGAAGAAGAAGAAGAAGAAGAAAAAGACAACTGTCCCCTCGAGCGAAGGTAAAATAGAGAAGAAAATTCTAATAGGGTATGTAAAAAACACAACTGTCCACCGTACGAAGAGATGACAGCTTCTTCTTTTTTTTATGTGTGCGCATAAATTGTCGTTTATGTTTTTTAATATTTTTTTTGAACCTTGGAGTTTTTAAACTGATCAGAACAGAGGCAACATACACTACACCTGATCCTAGTCATAATGCCGGGAGAGATACAAGTGAGTTCTTCTTTTTATTGTTGTTGTGCCAAGTTATTTGTCCTTTTTTTTCCTTCTTTTTCCTTCTTTTTTTTTTTTTTCTTTTTTTTTTGTTGTCCTCATTTTCCACAGCTACCGCACTTTTAAGATCGTGTACTCATTTCCTGCGTATTTCCTGTGCTTTTTCTGTGCATTTTTTTCTGTGCATTTTTTCTGTGCACTTTTTTATTTGCATTTTTTCTGTGCATTTTCTACTGAAGGATCATGTCGATGCGTTGATTGCGATAAAGTTGGAGAGGCATAAGAACTTGTCAGAGGAGGCTTCGTATCATTGGCGAGAGATAGACTACGGGACTTTCCAATTCGATCGCAGGGATCGTGAGGTAACTACTCTACTCGGGAGTGTGTGTTTTTTTTTTTTTTTTTTCCGTTGAAAAGCAGCGCGTAGTTCTGCTCTTCACTTTTTTGTTTTTTTGCATATTTATCTGACGAGGTTTTTTACATTTTCACCTTTCTTGGCTGGTCAGTGTTTGTCCGATTCAGCTTTCCACAAAACACATTGTGACGTTGTGGCTGCGAGCTCTTTTTTCTTCGTTTGCTCTGCTCTTCTTCGTCCTCTTTTTTTTTCCTTTTCTTTTCCTTTTCATGGTAACCGGAAGTGCTTGCGATTCAAGTTTTACCTGCGGAGTTTTTTTTTTTTTGGGAAGGTATCATACTATCCTTATTGGTAATGGGCTCGAGCTAATGTTTTGTTCAACCCCTCTCCCCCCCCCCCCCCCCCCCCAAAAAAAAAAAAAAAAGTGATGTTTGTTGTCTTATCTTTCATAAATGATATGGTAATGGGCTGGAGCTAATGTCTCAGCTGCATGCCCTTTTCGTGGCAAATAATTGCTTTGTGTTAGCTTGCTTACTCATTATCCTTTTCTTCTCTTTTTTTTCCCGAAAAGCTGTCTTTTTTTTTTTTTTACCGAATTGCTGTCTTTTGACTCTTTTCCTCATTGGGGGACAGCTCGTCAAACAGAGCTGCCCCTTAAAACCGTAGGCAAATATGAAAGGGACTCGGGACCCGTTTTCCGGCTATCAAAAAGAATTTAAAGAATGCTCCTTTCGTTTTTGAAATTCTTTACCGAATTTAAAATTAAAAAATTGAGATAAAAAAATATTTTTTGAATTATTTTTCTATTTTTTAAAATTTCTTTTGGCCCGGCCGGGCAAGTGGTCCATGATCTTTTTTCTTCTTTTTTTGTTTTCACTCAAAGCTTTTATTATGCAATTGAGGAAACTGGCCTGACGTACCTCGCAAGAGTGGTTTTCTTTTTTTTTTTTTTTTTCAATCAGGACTTCCTGCCCTTGGATCAATCCATCCGTGCAGGCACGGAATCGAACCGGCACCCTTTTGTTGAATCTGCTGCTCGATCTGTCCTCCCATCTTTTTTTTCTTTTCTTTTTTCTTTTTTTTTTGGGTTGATGATCTTATGTTGAATCTGCTGCTGGATCTGTCCTCCCACCTTTTTTTTTTTTTTTTTTTTTTGGGTCATGACAGGTTGCTGCCCTGAGGGAAGTCAAGAAAGCTGATTTACTGGATTTTTACGCCAGCTACGTTGCGCCAGGTGGCAGTCAGCGTCGCAAGTTGAGCATCCGCGTAAACAGCATTTTGGCCGCCAAGAAGCAATCCGCGGACCGATCGCCGTCGCCGTTGTCGAATGGGGGCGGTGCGGCAATTGCGGTAGTTTCTGCAGAGGAGGGCCCAGCCTCCGCGGTGCCAAATGGTGGTCTCGTCGGAACCTCGCCAGCTGGAACTCTAGCGACAGACGACGCCGGCGCTGTATCTTCGGCGACCAACGGGAGCATAGAGGAGGAGGAGGAGGAGGAGGAGGAGGGAAGCTACGAAGGGCGGCAGTCGATGAGCAGGGGTGGTGGTGATGAGCAAGGGAATCCGGATCCGCCGTCGGTTTCTGACGACAGCGACCTTGCATGTCAATTGCGTCCGATTGATGATAGGTTGATGGGTCATGACGGAAAGACCACGCCGAGCGGGACGACGAGTTATGAAGAGACACATCCGATCTCCAATATCTACAGCTGGAAGCGATCGCAGCAGCTGTACGAGTCGCTCAAAGGCCGGCACCCTGAGCAAGCAGTTTTGAGCATGTAATTAATAATCGGGGGGCCTTATAACTCGCCTGAAAAGCTGAAAATAGGAATACTCCGAAACAGGAATTACGTGGTCAAAATTGTTTTGAAAAAACTGGAAAGTACTCCGAAATTTTAATTTTGTATTTTACTATTTTTAAATATGAAATTTTAAATTTTAAATTTTAAAATTTTGAACAGTCAGGTCTGTGATTGGGGAACGAAACGCTTTCTGAAGTTGTGATAGGTTCTCGCCATAGGAGTAGTAGGAGCGAAAGCGCAACTGGAAAAGTGCCGTGACAGCAGCCACAGTTCTCTCTATAAGGAATTCTTGGTGAGCCGCCATGAGCGTTCTTTTTGACAGTTTTGAATTTTGAATGTCGGAATTTTCCCTTCTTTTTTTTTTTTTCGGGGTCAGAGTGCATCATATCCTAAATCATTTCTTGGAGAAAAAATATTTGCAATTCTCGCAATTAGTATTCGGGATAATTCAGCCTAATTCAGAATCAGACCCACTCACACAGTTTAGGAGGAAGGAGGAGGTGTATTCGCAGCCTCTTTGAGACACTGACATTCACGTGGCTCCAATTTTTTCTTTTTTTCTGTTTCCTATTTCACAATAGTCCTTTTCCACTACCTTGCAAGATTTTTTTTTTTTTAACTTTTTTCAAATTTTTTGAAAAATTTTCCTAATTTCTAGCGACGCAATTTTCTCTGAAATTTATAGACTTTCGTGACTTCGTCACGGCATCGGGGCCGTGTGACTTTTCTGTTATTCTATGCAGTGGACCGCACTAGTTAGCAAGCTGGAGAGAGAGAGAGAGAGAGAGAGAGAGAGAGAGAGGATGGTAATGTTGGCAGTTTTCATCTCCGGTCTTGTTTAACTAGGTTTTGAAGTTTGTATGCAAAAACCTGCTTCCTCACTATTGATGAAAAGTGTTGCCTATTTGAGCGGACGAGCTGGAGTTACATTCTTAAAAGGGACTCGTTCAATGACTGGCTGCGGCAAAGCACGCGATAACGGAATGGAGGATTTCATAGTTTTCATTTTAGTAGATGATTTTCATTTAGAAGATGACGTGTGTGCTGCTTATGATTATGGTTGTGAACTTGTGATGATGAAGGTGAGGGTGGTTTCAGGTAATAGTGGTAGGGGAGGGGCCAGTAGCGGGTGGAGAGCAGAAGATAGAAACCAGAGGGCAAAGGATGGAGGGTGGGAGATGGAGGGGGCGGTGGATGGACGATGGAGGGCAGAGGATGGACGATGGAGGGCGGAGGATGGAAGGTGGAAAATGGAGGCGGAGAAGGATAGACGATGGAGGGTGGAGAATGGAGGGTGGAAAATGGAGGGGGAGGAGGATGGACGATGGAGGACAGGATGGAGGATGGAGGGTGGAAAATGGAGAAGGGAGGATAGAGGTGGGGGGGGAGGATGGACGATGGAGGGCAGAAGATTGAGGATGGAAAATGGAGGATAGGGCGGGGGGGGGAGGATGGACGATGGAGGGTGGAAAATGGAGGATGGTAGCTTCTGTTTCTTGCATCTCAAGACCTCAATGTTGTTGTTTTTTAAACTGACTAGGTGCTCTGCTTTGGCTCGGGATTAAAAACAATCATATGGGTTTTCTTGGTAGGGAGTTTGGGAGTGAAGGAGAAACAGTTCTGGTGTTAAAGAACTTTAAAAAAGGAAATGTGAATCATATTGCCTCTTTCCCTTTTTAACTGTTTGGTCATGGAAATTCACCCCGTTAATTTATTTGACGAACATTGCCACATAAGTGACATAAGCAAGTTTTATTTTATTATCTATCTATATCTATCTATGGGGGTGGCACTTATTTTTTTATTTTTTTATTTTTTAATCAGTTTTGGGCAAACCTTTCAAGTTTCAACAATCTAATATGATAGTAATATCTCTTATCATCTATCATATTTTGTTGAAGATATCATTTTTTTTTTCATTATTTTTGTTAATTAATAATTTATCACTTTCCAATTTATGCTGCAGAACATCGTCTTTCTTCAGGAATAGCCTTGCCCATAGGAAGTACTACCATAGCTCAAGGCTTGGGGGGGGGTGAGGGGGGGGAGGGGCCGGGGGGGGGCACGAGGGGTGAAGCAATGAGACAGACGTTGGGGTGTGGCCTGAAAGATTGGCTTTGTCCGGAGGGGGGTTCAGGATGGGGAAAGAAAGAATCACAAAGCAACAAACGAAGTAGATAGAGTTGAAGAGAGCATGTGTGTGTGTGTGTGTGTGTGTGTGTGTGTGTGTGTGTGTGAGAGAGAGAGAGAGAGAGAGAGAGAGAGAGAGAGAGAGAGATTGGAGCTGGGGGTGGGGAAAAAAGTATTATAAAAAAAGTTTTAAGAGAAGGAGAAAGATTTGAAAGGAAAACAAAAAATTTGGAGGGGTGGATTTGCGCCGTCCGGGGGACGGGCGGGGTTGTACCAGGGGGTCGTACTTTGCCTATCACACCACTTCACAACCGCTGGGTGCGCCTACCGCACTATGGTCCTTGTTGTGGTCCTCGTAGACTTTGTGGTAGCAGTCCTGAATTTGTGTTTGCCTTCGCCTGCCTGTACTGGATCTCTCGTGAACCCCAGCCCATCATCAGATCTGCACAGCATGTTTTGGTCCTTTTGGATTAAAAAGAAAAAAAAAAGAAGGGAATTCCAGAATCCAGATGATACTCCCGGAAATTGTCGTGTTTCAGGCAACTGGGAATGGTAAGTTTTTTTTTTTTTTTTTTTTTTTCAAGAAAACGTCCAGGGCTGAGGGGCTAAGTGGTGATATGAGCAGACACCTCTAGCACTACCGGGGAGCCTCTATCTGTTGGTGGGGGGAGCAGGACCTGCTGGGGGGAAAGGGGGCAAAAAAAAAAAAAAGGGAACGTTTTTTTTTTTTTTTTTAAAGGGTGACGGTCTTGAGAAATCACCGTTGAGCTGACCCGCCGCTGGCAATTTAGCAATATTTGGTTTTACGCATCAATTTCCGTCATCGTCTGGATTCGAACTCCGGTCTATATTTCAATACTCCATGGGTGTACCCACTGAGCTAGGCTCTCGGGTAGACCTCTCCGGGAACGGTACTTCTTTTCTACCCTTTTTCTAATCGGTGAATTTGCGTTTTAATCATGGCTACTGTGGACCTGAACACCAGACCGATTGGGATGTCCGGCAAGATCTTTGTCTAGTAAACTCCGGATCATCCGGGTTGACCCCGGCCCCCTCGCCGAAGAAAAAAAAAAACGCTTTTATTTTGTAGTTCGTATTTGTATTGCGATGCTGCATAACATGTCGTTTTCGAAGTTTTTTGAACTTTTTTCAGATTTTATTTTTGTCTGAAGTTGGAATTTTTATCTCAGCCCGGGAGCGAGATCTGCACCCAGACCATCCGTTCCGCGGATTGCAGCCATGGTCAGGGGGGGGAGGAAGAAATTGCTGGGCAAGTTGGTGATAAGAGCAGCCCGTGATAGTAGCACACCCCGTGTTTGCAGGCCCCAGTCTACGGGCGGGGGGAGCAACGCCTGCTTGAAAACGGGTCCAGCGGCCCTTAAAAGCACCACCGCTTAGACTCCTCCTGAAATATTGGAGGCTTGGCCCGATGATGTCCGCCGTTGATAGATCTCATCAGCAGCCGTTGTTTCGTTTCAGCCTCCTAAAAAGAGTCGGGGGCCAGCCGGCGACCCTCATGGGAAAAGGTTTGCAGCCCCAGTCTATGGGTGGGGGGAGCAACACCTGCCTGAAAACAGGTCCGGCGGCCCTTAAAAGCACCACCACCTTTCCCGCAGTTGGGAAACTGGGAAAATAGCCTCCCCCTAAAATATTGGAGGTTTGGCCCGATGATATCGGCCGTTGATAGATCTCATCAGCGGCCGTTGTTTCGTTTCGGCCTCCTAAAGAATCGGGGGCCAGACGGTGACCCTCATGGGAAAAGGTAGTGGTCGTCCAACAGAAACAAGGCACAGATTAGAACCTTGAGTTTTACCAACTCAGCAGCAAAAGCCAGCTGAACTTGCTGAAGTGCAAACTGCCTTCGTATCACCCTGAAGCTTTTTTTTTTTTTTTTTTTTTTTGAAGAAATTCTATGTGTGCGTCTTCCTTTTTTTTGGAAGCAACTGCTGTTTCATTTAAACCACCAGTAGTTGGCCCAACTATCGGCTGCGGCGCTTCCCCGTTAACGCGCCGCGCCTTTAGGGCTTCGGGGTACCGGACCACAATGGCTGGAAGCTCCAGCCAAAAAGAAATCAAAACGGTACCTCGGGGCTTCGGCAAAAATTGGCGCGCAGGGGCATTCCAGGCTCGGAATCGATAGCTGGGCCAAGTACTGGTGGTTTAAACAATTTCAAACCTCAGGCGATTGAAGGTTTGAAATCGTCGATTGAAATCGTTTGAAAATTGAAAGCAATTCTACCAAACGCGCTTCGTAAGGAACATGGAATCTCGAACCGGGGAATAAGAACACTGCCTTGTCTTTACTCAGCATCAGTTCTTCTCCGGAAAAAAAAAAGAAAAGAAAAAGGAAGAAAGATAGATGATCCAGGGAAAGCATCTCACGAGTCGATCACAAGAATCAAACGCGCGACCTCCCTCTTGGGAGGGAAGCACTCAACCAAACGGCTAAGTGGACTGGGGTGAAAGTTAAGCCCCAAGATGAGCACTTAACCCCACCCCAGCACGACTATCTCCGCGACCCGGTGTGCCCAGTCACACACATACTCAACCACAACCACCACACAATGTTTAACCGCACTGCAGGTTGCTACGCAAGTCGATGCAGGGAAATCGTCTCACGAGTCGATCACAAGAATCGAACGTGCGACCTCCCTTTTGGGAGGCAAACACTCAACCAAACGGCTAAGTGGACTGGGGTGAAAGTTAAGCCCCAAGATGAGCACTTAACCCCAAACGGTCATGATGATGATGACCGCCAAACACACGACTGATGATGAAGTGTCCCATGTGGTCATCAGGGGCTCAAAGAAGGGGGGGGGGGGGGGGGGGGGGACAAGTAAAGAAAGGAATTTTTTGGTGGCTTTGCATGTGGAATGGGAAAGGGTGGTTGCACACGCGCAATGAGATGGGATGTTGCACCTGATTGGAAAGAAGTGGGCATGTAGTAAGTTGCCTCTTCGGTCCCTTAGGGACCCCCAGGTATAACATTTCACGAGCTACCATTGCCTCTCATAAGATTGACCTGAAATTGTCAATTCCCTTCCAAGCCAAAACATTGCATCTCCACAAGAGCGAGCTCAGAAGGGAGAAAAGGATCTGCAAAAAAGATTGGATCTCTGAGAGTAGCTCGTGAGTGAGGTGTAAACCAGTCCTTGAAGATGAGTTTGAAGTCCCTTTTGACGGATCCCTCCCTTCCCCCTTCCCTTGGCCATATCACCTCCCCCAGGCTCTTTCCCCCAGTACCCCCCAGCCAGTTTACAGTAAAGTTATGAATTGCCTTGTCGATGTCTTTCTTTTGTTGACAATTACGTAATTTGGATGTGACGGCCACCCATTGGGCTATGATCTCTGTTGGACAATTTGTACAACCATCTTCGATCCTTCCAGATTTACCTCGTCTCGTACTAAAACACACCTTTTATACCCCAGTGTCCATAAAACAGTTTTTCTACCTATTTCAAAAAAATTGAGTTGGAAATTGGAAAGCCCTAGGTCATGTGGGGACCAGTGCCCTAAGAGGATTGCCCTCCAATCCTATGGCCAGTTTATATCCGTTAGTTCCCGCCATACGCAATCCCACCTGCGCCATGTTAATATTGAACTGGGGCATTGCATAAAAATATGCTCCCTTCCTGTTCCAAATAAGAGTGATCAATAATCCAAACATTTGTGGAGAGACGGCGCTGTACAATTTGCCACTGCAACGAAGAAATGTCTTATATTTTTAAAATTTTTTATGTCCTTGAGTAAATTTATATCTAAATTCAGGTGCTTAGAGCATCTCTCTCGCAGAATCACCTCAATGTTCACCTTTGGTCGTAGCAGTTTGTATGCCGCTTTCACAGTGATTGACTGCAGGGTCCTTGGTCTGCCCCTTTTGCTAGTTTGCCAGACCCATTCTGCCCGGTCTATTGGAAGTCCCGGGAGGGGAAACTTTGGATGAAAGACTTTCCAACCCTTTGTAGCGGAGATGAGGAGTCTAACCCGATAGAGGTGTGAAGGAGGAAAAAAACAAACTGGATCCGAAGGAGATCGAATCAGAAAATGATCTCTGTCCATTTAGAAAATATTTATTAGAGAGCTCTGTGGGAGGTTGTGCACCACTTGACCTACCACCCCTTGACCATCTGGCCAAAACCCAACCACCCAATCTCCTTCCCTAATCTTAGACGCCTTTTTCAGAGTTCTCACCCAGGACAAGGGTAAGGAGAAAATTATATGATCCAAGTTTTGATTGAGATTATGAGCATAACGAAGTGTATATCTCAATTGCTCCGTCGTCTTCCAATCTTTGGAGCTTGGGTCTCATAAGTCTTTGATTCTTATAATTCCTCTTTTGACCAGTGAGACCAGGGAGGGAATGAACTTTTGTAGATGCAGCCGTTTGCATCTTTTTTTTTTTTTTTTTTTTTTTTTTTTTTTGAGAAACGCCCCCACGCATCTATAATCCATCTATTGTCAAAAAGCGGTTGACGAAGTATCTCCTCATAGTGGTTAGGAAAGGACTTATTGGGTAAGTGTAGGTAACGCCAAATTGTCATTAATATCACCCACAAATTGTCCAGATCATTTCTAGCTCTACCCTGATACCCCTCGTCTTTAGAGTGTGTGTGCACTCTGAGAATGGACCAGAACCGATCCTGAATCCATGTGAGAGGATGTATACTCTCATCAGATAAGGGGGCGAGCCTACGGATTTGTTCCAACACCATTCCCCGCCATGGGTTGTCAGTAGATAAGATCATTTTTTTATCCACTGGATAAATAAGGGGGCGAGCCTACGGAATCATAGAATTAAGGATCCCCAGACCCTCCTTTGTTTTTTGGTTGAATTATGGAAACCTGCAGTTTGTCAGCGGAAAAATTCCAATCGAAATAATCTGACGGCGGAAGTGGGAATTTTCATGTGAGGAAGCTAAGAGAACATCACTTTCGTGAAAAGAAGAGGAAGAGGAAAATGGGAGAAAAGTAAAAAGGGTATCAAGAAAAGAGGAGGAGAAAGAGGCGGAGGAAGATGAAGAGGAAGGAAAGAAGAAAATAGGAAGAAGAGGAGTGAAAATAAGAAAAAGATAAAGAAGAAGAAGCAAAAGAAGAAGAAAGAATACGGAAGAAGAAGAAGAAGAAGAAGAATAAGAAGAAGATGGAAAGCAAAAGAAGAAAATGGAAAGAAGAGAAGGGAAAGGAAAATAAGAAGAAAAAGAAAAAAAAGAAAGACTAAGGGAGGAGAAGAGGAAGAAAGAATAACTAAACAGGTGAAGATTGAATAGTAACCGGGAACTTCAAGAAAACAGAGTGGCAAAGTAGTTTTCATTGTGGACGGCCTATGTTGTTTTTATGCAGTTTCTGCAAGTAGCCATCATCGGGGGATTCTATCGCCCATACTGAAAGTCTGAAAGGAAAGAGACACTAGTGACCACAGACAGGTCTTTGTTTTTTTTTTTTTGTTTTTTTTTTTATAAAACAAAACCCCCGCCAGTGTTAGTGGTGTTGATAAGAGCAGACACCACTACTGGTAGTACTTGGGGAGAGGCTCCATCTATTGGTGGGGTGCATTACCTGCTGGAAAAGGGTCCGGCGTCCCTCATACAGACTGATTTTGGAGCTACGTTCCTGCCAACATTGGCCCGGGATCCAGGGGATTGACTGAGCAGGATATTGGTGGGAAGGGGAAACCTCTTCACCCTGCATTCGGTGCCGGATACACAGTTGGACACTAGTTCCTCCCTCCCCCCGAGCCACACTGAAACCGTAGTAGCATCTACCCCATCTGCTAACATTCTTGGCGAACAAGGGTGGAGCCTGCCAACGTTGATTACCCCGCTCTGTACCACTGTAGATCTACAATGAAGAATCCATGGGGTGGAAAGGGATCAGGGAAATCAGAACGAGGGCGCAGAGGAACCACCCCATCTACCTTAGTCCAGTCACTAAAACAAATACCGTAGTCTCTTCTAAGCTCGTCCTCACCCCGTTCCGAAGAATATCCTCCCTTCCAACTAATGTGGGCTATCCTGCCCTCCCTCCCCAACCATTCCGTGAAAAATAGTCGGATGGCTTGCATTATGTCATTTTTTGTTTGAAATAGATTCAGTTTTGCTTTCACACTTTGTTATTGTGCCACAAGTTCTCCCTGAATATATTGCTTAACCATTTCGGTGACCTCTTCCCCCTCTATCCTGACTCCTTCAATCACAAGTATGCACCTTTTTCGTCAAAGAGCCCAAATGATAGCTCTCCTCCCTATCGTAAACATATTATTTTCAAAGGGACAGTCCGTGGCGGAAGATCAGGCTTCACATAAGAGGGCTCTCGAGTCTCATGGCCATGTGGATGTAGTGTCGAGCTGCTGCCAGATTTTGTCCCACCATCACCATGTCAGAATCGCCCCTGGGCATTGTAGAAATATATGCTCTATGGTTTTCGCATTTTTTCGGTGGAGAAAGGAGGTCGAACAGTAGTGGCACCATGGTAGCACTAAGCCTTTTTGTTCCAGGTGGGTGCGGTCAATTAGCCAATTATTGGTTGGGAGGCAGCGGCGTTCAATCTTCCACTGCAGCGAAGCTAGTTTCGCTGGTTTGGATCCCGTGGCTTTAAACCACCGGATGGGTCGAACTGCATCCCTACCCACGTTCAGATGGGTTAGCCATCGCTCTCTCACAATTTCTTTCACATTTACCCTCGGTCTCAGGAGGTGGTAGGCAGATTTCACTGACAAGGTGAATAAGGTCTTGTTTACCTCTTTTTCCTTGTCGGATTCCATTGTCATTCCTCGGGGTCGAAGGGGAGGTTAGCAAGCGGGGTTTCAGGGATGAAAGTGAACCAGTCCTCTTGTGAAGGGAGTACCCGGATGCGGTGCAAATCTGTCTTTTTCCACCAGTTCAGCACTTCAGGGTGGTACCTCTTTAGCCTATTGACATGTTCCCGATGAAAAGGATTCACTAGTGCTTCTTTCCCCGCGCTTTCTGGATCACCCGGGATAGCCACCCAGTCCCCTTCTTGAAGGCATGGTCCCTTACGTAGGATGCGCACCCAATCCAAGGGTAAAAAAAAAAACTGATTCCTCCCAGTTCTTCCCCACATGATGGCAATGCTTTAGAAGAGGTTTCAATTTTTGTTCTATTTGCCAGTTTTTTCCTTTCACGTCCCATATGTCCTTGATTCTTATCATCCCCCTTTTGACCTAGCTATTTCATGGGGGGGGGGGGACTATAGCTCTTTGTTGCAGCAAAGGAAAGGGACAGATTGTTGACAGGCGTTGTGGCAAGAAGAAGAATAGCCGACTAAAGATAGGCAAACCAAGCTAGAAAAAAACAAGGTCATTTTCATACAACTTTTGCACATTCGAAGGTTGAAAATATTGACCTTACATGTCACAGCACCCGCCTTTGGTTGTTGAGAAATCATTTACGGTCTTAGTGAAGTAGTTGCAGGGTACCGTTTAAACGTTAACTCACACGGAAAGAGCACATGGAGCATCTCTCACTGCCTTTCTCTGATCAATAGGCCTGTAGGAACATAAATTTCGGGTTAATAGGGTCCTCATGGGGGTACATACTCAGATGCATTTTTTATTGTTAATCGCAACGGTGTTTTGAATATAGACGGAGGCTCTTAGCGATAGACAAATGGTCTTATACACCAGGAAGTCCCAGTTGTCATTGCGATCATCAAGATGGACAGCGAGAGATTGTTATCGTACGGTACCTCAAAGTATCATAGCAGATTTGATTCCTTATCACAAAACTCGTCGGGTCTTTTCGGGGAAGAGCAAGAAGACCCCGACGCTATTGACCAACTTGTGGCCAATTCTGAGCTGAGCCTGTACCAGTTGACATCACTCCTGGCCAGGCCGGCCATCCCATATGACGAAGACAATTCGGCCCCCGTTCTCACTGCCCAACCAGTTTCCAAAGAATTGATGTATTGTTTGTATTATATATTTTGGAGAGTGAAACAAATCCAATTGGTTTTTAACTTGCTTCCATTGCACCGTGAGTTCTTGATGTATATATTGTTTTATTATGTTCGCTACCTCTTCCCCAGCTATGCGGACCCCCTCAACGGCATGTATACAACTTCTCCTCCCGAGGCCCACATGACAGCTCTCCTCCCAATCTTAAACATGTTATTTTCAAAGGTGCTACCCGTGGGAGAGGTTCATGCCTCGCATAGTATGGCCCTCCAATCCCATGGCCAGGTGGCCCTCCAGGGTCCAGATCCTATCCCACCATTTGCCATGTGAGGACAACCCCTGGGCACTGCATGAATATGTGCTCTAATCGCTTTTGGGATCTTACACCACGGTAATGCCAGCCTGTTCTGCTCTAGATATGTACGATCTATCAGCCAGTCATTGGTGGGCAGGAAGCGGTCCTCTATGTGTCACTGCAGCGATGTCATCTTTGCTGGCCTAGACCTTGTGATGGTGAACCATCGGATGGGACGGATAACCTCGATCCTTATATTCAAATGAGACCTCCATCGGGCCTTCACAATTTCTTTTATGTTCACCTTTGGTCGCACCAGGCGGTACGTAGCCTTCACGGTTAAGCAATGCATTTTTTTATGTGGGGATCCACTGCCACTCCTCGGGGTCAAAGGGGAGCTCTGTCGTGGGGGTCTCTGGCTGGTATACAATCTATACATCCTTATCCCGCAGCACGCGGGTCCTGTGCAGGTTCGCATTCCCCCACCATCTCATCACCTCTGGGTTGTACCGAGTAAGCACATTATTCGTATATGGAAGAGGCTAACCAACGTTTCGTCAACGCGTGCCTCCACCACATTACCTACACTTTCCGTGTCACCCGTGGCAGCTACCCAGTCCCTTTTACAAGTCGCGACCCTTTGCGTAGGATGCGCACCCCGTCTAGGGGGATAGTAAAGATCAACAATTCTAAGTTCTCTTCAATGTTGTGACAATGTTCTAGCATGGTCTTCGGTTGCAGCGATCTTTTCCAGTCCCCATTCTCCGAGTCCCATATGTCCTTAGTTCTGATTATACCCTTTTTGACCTTGCTGCTCCATAGGGCGTTTGAGCTGCAATACACTCTACCGTACCAGTCTGTGATACTCCTGTTCCCAAAGAAGGGCTGAGGCATCACTTCCTTCCACCTGGTCGATAAGGATTTGTCAGGCAGTGGGCGCTGGCACCAGGCCCTCAGGACCCGGGTCCAAAAGTCGTTCGTTCCCAAGTCCTTGCGGATTATGTCCCGACTCGAGGGCACCGTGGTGTAGTCCAGAAACGGTCTTCCAGCCAGGTCAATGGGTTAACACCTTGCAGTGCCCGTGGGACCAATCGAGCTATCTGTTCCAGCGCAAGGGCATACCATGGGAGTTGGTGAGTGAAGAGCAGTCTCCTAACCCATTGAACCATTACTACTGTGATCTGGGTATTCAGGTCTAGAATCCCCAGACCCCCGTTGTTGTTGGGTTGGATCCCCGATGACCACTCCACCCTGCTAATAACGCTCGGGAGCTCACCGTTGCCTTTCCACAGCAGGGCAACTAACTGCCGCTTAAGCAATCGGACGGCCTCCTTACTGAGGGCCCAAATTCCAGATTTATACCAAAGGGCCGCCATTACTGCGCTGTTCATCGCCAGCGCCCTACCGATTAGGAGTGAGCCAGTTTTTCCAACGCGGGCTTAAGGATCCTGTTTTAGACCTTTCGTCTTAGACCTTTCGAAAATTAACTTCAATTCATCTTGTAGTACAAAATTGTGAGTCTTGCGTGTATACCCTTCCACCACCCACCAAGGCCTTATTTGACTGAGAGTGAGTATACCATTAATTGAAGAATATGCCAATACATATATATCTATTTTAGAACATAACTTAATAAATAAAATTTCAACAAATTCTATTTCATTTTAACTTCGAAAGGTTAAAAAGTAATAAAAACAGAAAAAAAAGAAAAAGTCAGTCCCCCTTATCCAGGCATGGAAACCCGAATAGCTTACCCCCCCCCCCCCCCCACACACACACAGAGAGAGAGAGAGAGAGAAAGAGAGAGAGAGAGAGAGAAAGAGAGAGAGAGAGAGAGAGAATCCGGGAACCCCTCATGACAATAGGGAGTGACTCACTGACAGTAACAAGGCTGGGGGGAGTGAGGTGGAGGGAGTAGTTGCAGGGGGGCTGGAGGGGGGTTAGGCACACTGCAGCAGATCCATTCTCCAGTTTGTATTCAGCAAAAAAAAAATTAAAAGTTGACACCCCTCGATTGTAAGAAAGGAAGGTGGGCTGGAGGACACTGAGGAGAGAAGGCGGTCGCAGGCGGGGGTAGTCAGAGCGCATCCCCTCTCTGGTTTGTATTGAGCAACTGTTGAAAAACTGACCCAAGTTCGAATCCTGATGATGGACCTATATATGGGGTGTGAACCGACAGTCTGTAGAGTTTTCCATCTGGTGTGGGTGAGTGATAGTCTACTTTGATTTTGGTTAAGGTAGATTATCATTTACAGTGTAATCAGTGAGGGGATTCTGCAGACTGTTGAGGGTTCAGCCTCCTGATGAGTCGGTGAAACTCCAACGAAACAGTTTGTCACAGCCCCTCGTTTGTTGTCCTCTTCTCTCTCTCTGCCTACGGTTTACCGGGCAGTTCTATATCGTCACAAACAGAACTGCCTGGTAAACCGTAGGCAGAGAGAGAGAAGAGGACAACAAACGAGGGGCTGTGACAAACTGTTTCGTCGGAGTTTCACAACAAACAGGGAACAGTGATCCTTTTCTGTCCTCTTAATATCTTCTGCAGGGTTCCCCCCAAAACATTAAAGAACATCCTTCCTGACATCTGTTAAAATTGGAACGCCAACGAGAAGGAAGATAAGCGTGGACCCCAGGGGCCAGGGCCGACTAGCGCCGTTTTAAACCGTGTCCGTTTGGTTGTCTATCACGTGTGACAGATTTAGATGGCTACAGGCCATCGATGGAGGGGAAATCATGCGGAGTTCCGATTTTTGCAGAGATTCGAAAAAAGGGGAAAAGGTTTGCCTGTGTACCCTACGCACTTTCATGATTTCTTCTTTTTCTTTAAATTCAAAATCACTGTAGCACCGATGCGTTTTCACAGCTTTCTGAGGGGGGGGGCGAAAACGCATCCCTGCTACAGTACTTCACGTCTTGAGAAGAGAAAAACGAAGTGGTGTGTACGAAGTACTGGACGCAGCCCATTGGCTGAGTCCAGCATGCCTCCAGAAAAAGAGGCGATGAATTCGACGGCTCCCATCCCATTGGCTGACGGGAGCACCCTAAGCTGAATTTTGCTTTCTTTATCTAGAAGAAAGAGAGTTTTTTTTATCTGAAAAAAATGCAGAAACCATTTTTTTAATGCCAAAAGCGGGTCACGCAGCACTGTCTCACTTTAAAACGAGTGCTAGTCGGCCCAGGCCCCAGGGGCAAGGATGACACACATAAATCGAGAAATTGTAAAAAAAAAAAGAAAAAGAAAAAGAAAACAATGAAGAACACACTCTCGCCTAGCGCACACAAGAAAAAAGAGCTCCCGCAATCGAGTAGGCGTTTTGGGCTTCATATACTCGCCCACACGTACGTTCTGACACCGGGTCGAGAGGGCAGTGGGATAGGGGGTGCGCTAGGAGTATTGACGTGAGGATGGGATGGGAGGTGGTCTCATATTCCCGAACACCCGTACCTCACAGCTCCAAGTGATCACTGTGCACTCAGTGACTGGCCTCTACAACAACTTGGACTTATAAATTACTTAGAAAAAATAGAGTATTATAAATAAAGCAATACATCTATATATCTATATATATATATATATATATCGTCAAATATATATCGTCACAAACAGAACTGCCCGGTAAACCGTAGGCAGAGAGAGAGAAGAGGACAACAAACGAGGGGCTGTGACAAACTGTTTCGTATATATATATATATATCGTCAAATAGAACTGCCCGGTAAACCGAAGGCAGAGAGGGAGAAGAGGACAACAAACGAGAAAGTTGATCTAGTAGAAGGATATGAGAATGAATCAAAAATCTTAGAGAATGACATTCAAAAATATAATTATTCTGAGAAAAACTGCGAACAAGATACAAAGAGTATAACTATATATATATATATATATATATATATATATATATATCGTCAAATAGAAATATATATATATATATTGACGATATATATATATAAAGGACAGTGCAGCGATTCTCCACGTAGTAGAGTATTCTTTCGCATCATATCTTGGCGAGCATGTTCTGTGCGATGATTAGCAGGTTGTCCATTTTAGTAATCATGATTGACAGCAGATTCAGCACAGTTATATGTAACAGTGGTTAAAAAAGGAGGTTGGATAAAGAATCATTGAGAAGAGGTTGGGCAGGAGGTAGCATCCATATCCAGCCAGGCTGACTGCTGAAAGATACTTCTCATGGCTCGGCGCCGACCCGCTTTTTTTTTTAAGCTATATTCTTCTCTCAATTTCACCTCACACTACCTACCTACCTAGCACGGCGCCAACCCTCTACATCACCCTGGACTTGATTTGACCCAAAAAAAAAAAAAAAAAAAAAAGGAGGGGGGGAATGATTTACAGGTTTTGCATTTTAGGCGCCTCGTCGATAGGAATGATTGGGAACTGTGTGGTCTTCGGACATTACTTCGCGTCTCACCAAATGTCAGAAAGCCGAAGAGGTAACGGTGCACATCTTTCATTCCACTTTCTAGGTGAAAATTTGAAAATAGTAAAATACAATACGCTTGTCGCTTTCCACAATTCAGTGACAGTTGGTGAGAGTAGTTGCAGTGAGCCTTTTTTCAATGCACAGTCTCTCTTAACTTTCTTAACCAAAAAAAAAAAAAAAAAAGATCAGCAGCAGATTCAGCACAGTTATATGTTACACCTTCCCACAGCACAGTTATATGTTACACCTTCCCACATCTGTTGGTCAGAAATGGGCAGATCTTTTTTTTTTTTTTTTTTTTTTTTTTTTTTTTTGATCAAGCCCACTGCCCAGGTTGTTGTAGAGGTGGGATACTAGACAGATGATAGTCAGCCACAGCCACCCGGTTATCAAGATGAAAGATGAACACCTCTGAAGACCCCACCCACCCTTCCTCTCATCGTTTCTTGCCCTGGCGCACCCCCACCCACCCTGTCCTACCCTCAGCTGGTGTTAACCACCCAGGACCGTCACCCATCACCATCTTGGCGGGATGACCTGACCAGACAGCGGTTGCAGGCACCCGGGCTAAGCAGAGACCCTTACCCCATGCTCAGCCTCAGTTGAAGCAGACGCCGTGCAAGCCCGATTGCACGGGGACTTCGGGAGCTAGTAGGTAATATGAACGTGCTACTACAGGTCTTCATGGGGTGCACAGTGACTCCCATCTAGCACAGTAGACTTAAGATGGTAGTTGATAGCCTAATTGATACCCTACTAGTCGATAGCTTAATTGATACCCTAGTCGATAGGGGGGATCGATACCCCTAGTTGATCGGTAAGTTCTTTTTTTTTTTTTTTTTTTCTTGGATAGATGGCTCCGTTCCATTGGTGGGGAGCTGCACCTGCTGGAAACCGGGTCCAGCGTCCCTTACATCATCAATAATGAACAGTCAATCAAGTCTGATAATGAAAAGTGGGTCCAGCGATAGGGGGGTTCGAGAGCCAGTCAATCAAGTCTGATAATGAAAAGTGGGTCCAGCGATCGGACGGCCTCCTTACTGAGCCATCGCTTACCGATTGCTCAGATCCGGGAATGCTAAGATGTGCCTCTTCACCCTGCCCGGGTTGATGTCACCCTACGATGGGCCTACGTAGTACTGGCTAAGATACCCTAGTCGATAGGGGGTTTCGATACCCCTAGTTGATAGCCTAATTGATACCGTAGTAGATAGCCTAATTGATACCCTCGTCGATAGGGGGGATCGATACCCCTAGTTGATAGGTAAGTTGATGTCCAAGTTGATATCTGAGTTGATATCCCAAGTGATAGCCTAGTTACTATGGGTAGGGCATTTGTAGTATGAGACAGAGAGCTGAAGATCCTCCGTTCCGTTTCCGTAGTAGGATCTTCGCCAGTCCTACGTAGGGTGACATCTACGCCAGCCCCACTACTTTGGACCCTGGACCATTACCTGCACCCTGTTCCGGTACCCCAATTCGATAAGACCATTACCTGCACCTTCTTCCGGTACCCCAATTCGATAAGTCTGTAGACGCTGTACTAAGGTGACCGCTATGCCAGCAGCCACACTACTAGAACCCCTCTGGACTGGTAGTGCCTGTTCCGGTACCCCGATAAGTCTGTACTAAGGTAACTGCCATATCAGCCACGACTGGACCCCCCAGGATCCAGCACCTAAAGCCTGTACCACTACCCCGACAAGTCCGTCGTAAAGTATTAACTGCTATGTCAGCCTCAACTGACTCCAGAGTTAATATCTGTAGCCTGTTCCAGCAGCCCGACAAGCTCATACTAAGATAACTGCGATGCCAGCCGCAACTGAACCCAGTGCGAATACCTGGGCCCCGTCCCGTTCCGTTAGACCGAGACCATGGACACAGAGGATAGGCGACATTACTCTTTTTTTTTTTTTTTTTTTTTTTTTTTTTT
>BFEA01000166.1:1927466-1938707 GCA_003427395.1 Chara braunii | reverse complement strand
TGTGTGTGTGTGTGTGTGTGTGTGTGTGTGTGTGTGTGTGTGTGTGTGTGTGTGTGTGTGTCTCTGTGTGTGTGTGTGTGTGTGTGTGTGTGTGTTTGGGGGAGGGGGGAGAGGTGGGTGCATGAATCAGCTGTTTGTGAACAGGATGGCGGATGAAGGCGAGGATAGAGAACGGTTCTCTGAAGACAAGTTTTCGGATATTCATCCAGGCCATCGGATGGTGTTCGGGTATCCGCTGAGGTTAACCCACCAGGTGCCGGCTACGGGGGATGCAGGATCGGGAAAGGAGGGTGTTGTGAATGCGCGTACATGTGATGGACATGGATCTGGAATCGGAGTGGAGGGGATTTTGTGTGCACATGTTGATAGCTCGCCTGTTGACAAGGCGTAGGCGAGGGACATTACCGTGGTTGTTGACCTGATCGGGAAGATTCTCGATGCCCTGATGGGACCTCAGGAAGATGATGCGGTGCCAGCTGGAACACAGGATGTCCATGCTGTTGGTCCTCCGCGTGTCAATTTTGTGGCCATGGTTGTTCCTATGGGTAAGGAACATGATTGGGTTTACTCCTTTCAAGGAGGGCAATGGCAATCGCTGGCCAGTGCAGGCAGTACGCGATTAGTGTTGGTTTGCTGCACTGACACTGCGCATGACTCGCAAACGGTGATCACAAAAGACGATATCCGTGTCGGGCTTCAACCCTTTCCTGCTTGTGCTTGCGCCACACACTTGTTTTGACGATCACCAGCCCATCGCTTTCATCAGCTACACGGATAGCGTTGTTCGGCGGCACGTGTTGGAGGCCGTGCAGTCGGCGATGACAGAGGAGATAAGGGTGGAAGATGTGGAGCTCGACTCACCGAGAAGGGTGCCTTTGCAAGAGCACGAGACTCCGCAGGAATGACATGCTGGTGGAGGGGAGGAGAGGCCGTAGAGCACAGCCTCGGATAAGTTCCGTGAGTGTGGTCAAGATTGGAAAAGAGTGAGAAGAAGAGAGGGGGGGTTGCGGGAAGGGGTGTCTGGAAGAACAGCGCCGCATCGAGAATCTGTCTCCGGATCGGGGATGTCAGACACTAGCTCTGGAGGCATAGCTGGAGTGGGACGAGCAGGTCTGCAAAGAGCCCGCTTCCGATGCAGGCTGATCTTCAAGCGAATGCCTAATCTTATCCAGAGTGAGGTGATACTTGTTGAGCCACGTGTCAACAAAATGATTGCCTGCTCATCCTCAGTTGCTGACAGCAGTCGTGACTGCGGCACTTTCATGTTGTGTTCCCACGAGGGGGCATGGCACCGTCAGGGGGGACCCCTACAGGGTGGTAAGAGTAATGTGCATGCAGATGTCGGTGATAAGGATGGCTGCAGTGTGGTTGAAACAGGTGTGTACAGATGTAAGCGCAGCCAGAAGGACACTATGATTGGGTTTTGTTGAGAAAGTGAGCATATGTGGAGATCGTGGAATAGGGAAAAGAATACGGCTAGCCGGGTGCTTGACCCGCTGCAGTAGTGTGGCGTTTACCAGGGGACTGTTCCGCCACTGTCCACTGCCATTGCTTCTGCAGTCAATAGGGAGTCGTTCAATGCTTCTGTGCCCAGTACTGCTAGAGGAAACCCCAATGCAGTCAATGCTGCTGGTGTCAATGCTACTGCAGTCAATGCTGCTGAAGTCAACGACACTGCAGTCAATGATGCAGAAGTCAATGCCACTGCAGTCAATGCTGCTGGACTTAACAACAATGCAGTCAAGACTGCTGGAGCCAATGCCACTGCACTCAATGCTGTTAAAGTCAATGCCACAGCCGTGAGTGCAGCGTCTGCTTTTCGATTCAGATGCGGAGTTTTGTCTGGTTTCGCAATTAAACGTTTACCCAGATCCCTTCCCGTGATCTTCAAGTTGAATACTTGAGCTCTAGTTCCAAGTTTGAATTTTGCTGCGTACATTTTGGCCAGAGAGTGACGTAAAATAGTGGAAAAATACCACATGATACGACGTCTGTACTGTGCGCATCGGAACCACTCGTTCAATCCTCTTCGAATCTGCAGGTGTTCATGCTGCTGCAGCCAACAATGCTAAGTCAATGCCTCTGCAGTCAACACTGCTGGAGTGGCAATGCACTCAGGACTGCTGCAGGCAGCACTGCTGCAGCCAACTCTGCTATAGCTGTATCTGACACATACAGTTCCCCTGCAGGTCAGTTGTGCACAGATGTGGGGCAGCATGTGCACTCTGCTTATGCGGTGGCCCTGCAGAGTGGTGGATGGAAAGGTGATGGAGCTGTGAGTGATTCTGGAAGAGGAATGAATTTACCGCCTCCTTGGTATACATCACTGGTGCCAGGCACGGAACGACCCACCTCCAATCAAGGCCAATGTGCGCATGATGGGTTCGCCTGATGCTGGAGATGAGGCTGGAGATGGAGATGGAGACGAGGATGGAGATGGAGATGGTAACGGGGATGGGGACAGTCCGGAAGTGTCTGGAAGACAGTCCGGAAGACAGTCTGGAAGACAGTCCGGAAGACAGTCTGGAAGACAGTCCGGAAGTGTCCGGTGTCCGGTGTCCGGGTCCGGGGTTACCATGATGATTTGAAGTTTTGAACTCGTAATATGTTTATCAACAACTACATCTACAGTCCCGTTCACCCCACAAGGCTGTGTTTACCTAACCTCAAGAAAGGCAGTTGGCAAAATCTACCATTTCGTCCACGGATAATGTATGCCGAGCCAACAAGTCAACGGTCTCCGTTGACTTTGACTGGTTAGAAATAAATTCAAAAAATAATCCAATCAATGTTTTAGTCTTGGCTCTCATCTGTAACTTCTGTGCTCTCCTTAAGGCTGTGATTGCCTGTGAAATAGAGTGATGACTTATTAATGAGGCAACTGCATTGTCTGACAGGCAAGCACTTGTCGAGGGTGCTGCTGTAACAGTAGAGGCAGCTTGGTTCCTTCCTTGCGCTGTTGTACCCTTTGTTGCTGTGCTGTGCTGTGCGAAACAGCTGCGAATGTTTAACGCAGTGAGTAATAGTTGCCTGTGAAATTGGGAGATGACTCATTGATGAGGCATCTGGAGGGCCTGAGGGGTCACCACTTGTCCAAGGTGCTGCTGTAACAGTAGAGGCAGCTTGGTTCTTTCCTTGACTTGTTTTACCCGTTGTTGATGTGCTGTGCTTGTGAAACAGGGTGCTTCAGGGGAAGAGGGTAGCGAGACCTCGAAATAGGGGCAGCTATTGCGCACTTTACTCTTCTTCACATATTTCTCATATAACCAAATGGATGGCCTCGCACACGCTACCTGTCACTGATCGCACAATACACATGATATCGCCCTTCTTATCAACAGGGATCGCCCTGCAGCGGTAGCTTGCACTCAAGTCCACCCGTGCCCCTTTCAAACCCCGCCTGCGAATGGCATAAACAACCCGATGCACATCGCCCTCAACATCCATCTGCTTCATAAAGACTCTGAAAAAGCTTTTCAAAACTCGAATGATGTCAGAATACGACTCACTAGACCACGCAACTACGTTGAAGACCAGCATTCCGCCAAGTTGCAGCAATTTCCTCACAGCTTTTAAGAAGCGTGCCTCAAGGAACTCGCGCGGCCTTGAGCTCACGAAGAGCCTGGCGTCTCCCGCATCCACATCGACCCGAGTGGAAGACAAAGATGTATGTCCTGCGTCCCTTGCATCTCTCTATGGGACCTTGACTTCCAGGCATTTTTCTCAACCTCCTCGCTTTCCTCGTGCTCAGAAGAAGATGTGCAAAGCGGCATCAAATCACTTCCATTTGATTCCAGCGAGCCCGACAAATCTGATGATTCTGACGCATTTGATGACCAAGTCCGATGACTCTGATGATAACGTTCTGGCTGATGCGAGAGTATCTGCACATCCAGATCCGTTTGATACAGCAGAACGCTGCAACCACACACCCTTGCCCCGTGCCAATTCCACACCCATCGACGACATCCTCCCGAGCTCGGAGCTCACTGAGCACATTTCCTCAGACTCCTTCGAAAACATCCTGTCCCTCCACCCAGGCCTTTGACAGATTGCAACCGCTGTGCTTTTTTCTCCCGCTTTAATCCTCCATTCGCTGCCGAGATGCCCATCGATGCGGCATCCACAGAACACCTCTTTGAGTATGCGTTAACTCCCATCTCCTCAGGCCTCCAGCAGTACTTCCTTCTGCTTTCATTGCTGGCTCTTCATGAATGTGATCACCCGTTTCCACATTTCTACACTCTCCCTCCCCCGGTTTCATTGAACCATGTAGTCCTCGCCTCCTTTTAGGCTGCGCTGGCATAGCCATTCCTTCTTCTACCTTTCTCTTGTCCAGCTGCTTTTCACCCTTCCTCCTCGTCTCCCCTTTTTCATGCCCCCCCTTTTCATCTCCAGGACTCCCAGATAACCTCCTCTCGCTATCTTTTCTCATAACATTTATTCCATCTCCGATGAAAATGCTCATTAGCCTCATTCTCCCATCCTCTCTAAGACCAAAGTGGCACCTTGATAATCCTCCGGCCTCTGCGTCTTTCTCCACCACCTGCAAGCAAGCAAACAAACAGCACCGTAACATCCACCCAGCGATAAACAACCCCTCTATTCAGAAATGAAGGAAAACCCCCATTCCCGAAGAATTCGGAGGCCGGGCCCATTGATAAATCTAATCGGCGGCCGTCGTTTCGTTTCGGCCTCCTGAAAGGTCAGAGGCCCGCTATTTTCCGAAACAACAACGATACTAGTGGTTTAAGCCACATTGCGCAATGGGAATGACGTTGGCTAGGCTTTGATTGAATTGAAATCCGATTGAAGTTGGTTGTGATCTGTGAATGTTTATAACAGTGAGTAACGAGGAGAAGGAGAGGAGTGGGACGGATATGTGGGGCCAGGGCCAGTTTAGTACCTTCCTTGTGTCTGAATGGGTTGTTTAGAGGGGTTGTTTAGAGGGGTTGTTTAGAGGGGTTGTTTAGAGGGGTTGTTTAGAGGGGGTGGAATGCACAGTCATTATAGCTGTATTCGGGGCAACATGCAGTCTATTGAGTAATATACTGACTGTACGTTATATTCAGGAGAAGGCGGTAGTCGTTCTCTTTCCTAGTTCAAAGGGACCGGTCTGAAGTCCAGGATGGAGAGATGTAAGCTCATGCTGAGGGGAGGTGGGAGCAGGGGGAGGGGTGGGACTGCATGTCGTTGATATCGGGGCAGACACCCTTCGTCTGGTTCGTTGTTAACCATCGGGTCACCTATTTGTCTTGTTATGCTTCGCTCTTCGCTCTTTTCTTCTTCATGTGGGTCCTTCACTGTTCGTTGCTATGGAGATTCCACACCTGTCTTTGGTGGCCATGGAGGTTCAAGTCAGACTTAGAAGACCTGTTGTGTCAGAAAGATTGCTTGAGCTATGGTGGAAAGACGAAGGTTATGCGGGACAAGGGTGCTGTTGTTTGCAGATTGGGTATCAGGTATGCATTGGCATTTTGGGTTTTACACCATCGAGTTCCAAAGACCATCAAACATCTGAAGGTTTTTTTCTAGGATGAAAATTTGAAAAAGGATTGTTACCCGGTTTCTGGCAGAATGGTGCACACCTGTAACTGTTGATAGAGTCCGATAAACAGATCTTGTGTTCAAGTGCTGATGGATAAAATACTGTGAGGGACCATCAGCACATCCCCCTAAAAAAAAAAAAAAACACGTGGACGTGCGAACAAGAGAAAGTTTGGGGTTACTCCCTTATAAAAAGAAAAGAAAAAAAGATTCCTCAACTTCTTAAGAAAGAACAAACCAGACGAACCAGTGGGAATGGACACGGGAGTGCCTGCCCCCCCGTAGAGCTCCTACCTTTAACACCATGGATAAAAGCCGCCCGGGATACCTACGAGGATGGCGAATAAGGGGGCGGAACGGAAAGACTGGAAGTATCAAGGGATAGTTATCCGAAGCTGGAACATCAATGGGTTGGGTAATATCGTAGACAAAGAAGACAAACTGAACGACTTAATCAAAGGCCTGAGTACACAACAACAAAATAGCTGACATTATAATGTTACAAGAAACCCATCTTACCCTCTCGGCTGAACACAATAGAATTCGGAATTTCTTAGCAAGGGAAGTTGTAGGTATCGAAGATGAAATATGGGCTGCAGACAGTGCATTGAGCACGAAAGGGACAGCCATTCTGGTCCCCAAATCCTCTCGTATCTACACGGCAGGAGGGATCCTAGACAAAACAGCCGACCCTAGTGACGGAAGATGGTGCCTCATGCACTTCAAATGGAAAGAGGAAAAGTTTGTATTGATCAACGTCTACGTTTCAAATGACTCATCCGAGAGGACCACCTTTGTCGCCAATCTAAGCAGAACGACTCCCCCACTCTCAACTTGTGTTGTAGCTGACGATTGGAACGCCACGATGGATCCCTCCACATACCGCATATCAAGGTCGTCAAGCTCACCTAACACACACGAGGCGATACCAATCTAGAAATTGATGCTAGATCACAGCCTGGTAGAACCGTATAGAATTCTGCACCCCACCAAAAGGACCTTCACACTAATAAAAAAAACTTACACTCATCACACTACCTTCTCATTCATAGATTACTTCTTGGTATCAGAGACGATGATGGGGGCGGTCAAAATTGCTGAAATTTTACCCCTTGCACCATATTCGGGCTTGGACCATAAGCCGATTGAGCTAATAATCAGCTTCAAACATTTTATGAGAAAAGGGGCCAGTTTTTACAAACTAAACAACTCTCTCCTATTGAGTCGGATTTTTCAGGGTGGGGTATGCGACTGTTGGCAAAACCAGAGAGCCACATGCCTGCCCACGCATGATCGATGGAAGTGGTTCCAAGAGAGCTACTCGACTCTCTCCAAGACAGTGGCAAAAATCTCAAGGAAGCTAGCTACCATGAGAAAACAAAGGAGACAGACTCTGGAATCGGCCCTAAAAATCGCTGAGACCAACCTGATTGACAACCCTTCGTCTTCGCTATACTTCGACGTCCTTGAGAAAGCACGTGAGGAATTGGCTTTGTGGAGATGGTGGGACCTAAAAGGACTCCAACTAAGAGTCTGAATGAACGAATATGAGCTCAACAAATGAATGTCGAAACACTTTTTTGCCCGCATCAAAGCCAACTTGAGGGCGGGTACTATGGAGAGTTTGAAAACTCTCACAGTCCCGAAAGAGACAATATCAGATAGTGAAGGAATGCTAGAAGTAGCAAAATATTTCTACCAAGAGCTCTATCAGGCCAAAGCCCCGACGCCTACTCCACCCGACACAAGGGAAGCAAGACAAAGGATGTTACGATACTTGGAACAAACGATAACAGTCGAGCAAGCGGAAGCTTTAGACAAACCACTCACTTCGGAAGAACTATATCAGACACTCAAGAGTATGAACAATGATAAATCATCAGGGATTGATGGGTTAACGAAATAATTTTGGGAGAAATTATGACCACTCCTTGGTGGCGACTTGCTAAACTTCTACAACGACAGTTGGGCGAAAGGGGGACTAGGAAGCATCCTAAGTAGTAATGTAGTTACTCTGTTGTACAAGAAGGGAGATAAAGAGGACATCATGAACTATAGGCCTATTTCGCTCCTTACGCTCCCCTACAAGATCTTGGCCAAAGCCTTATCTGCTAGAATCATGGAATTAACAGATAAGTGCTTCCATATCCACCAAACAGGTTTCATTCCGGGGAGGTACATACTGGACAACGTATTGACTCTAAATGAAGCAGCCAAAGGTCAGAGAAAAGAGGATAAACACAACCATGCTCTTCTTCGACTTTGAAAAGGCGTACGACCAAGTCAACTGGATCTTCCTAGACGCAAGCATGGAGAAGATGGGAGTGGGACCAAACTTTAGGAAATGGATACGCATCTTGTACAACGATGCTACAGGCTGTGTACACTGTATAGGTAAATGGCTTGCTGTTTGAATGTTATCCAATCTCCAGTTCAGTCCGTCAAGGAGATCCCCTAGCTTCCTCGATCTTCCTGTTCGTAATGGAAGGTATTGCGCCATTCTTACGCACGGACCCATCCATTCACAGACTCCCAGAGGTCAACGTGGGGTCAACCCACCATATGAACTTCACGACAATAATCATGCTCACAGATGATCTTATTGTCCCGATCAGAGCCTCAAACTCCTTATTCAGAACTTTGGCTAGAGCCATGGAAGCTTTCAGATTGGCCTCAGAGATGAGGATCAACTGGAAAAAGATGGTAGGATGGTGGCTATCGAACGAGGACCTCCCTCATCTGCAAGGGCTTGAGGCCGCCATGACGTGGGAAACACCGAACACCCCGACCCGCTACCTTGGCATCCTTATGATGATGGAGGGTATGGTGCCCCAAATGGCCCAAAATGTCCTGACAAAGCAAATTAATAAACTAGGGAGATGGGGGAACACTTTTACCTCACTAATTGGTCGAGTCCTAGTTCTCAACACATCAGTGTTCTCTATGATGTCGTATATAGCCTCAATCTGGACAATACCGGACAACTCAATTAAGGAACTTAACCGCAGAGCAAGGTCCTATTTATTAATGGGGAACCCCAACAAAGAGGATTGTATTCCTAAGATTGCCTGGCAGTATATCACGAGAAAACCGCTGTATGGGGGTCTAGGGATTATAGACCCTAGACAGGAAACAAGGGTCCTCCAAGCTAAATGGATAATCAAGCTTCCGATGAAGCCTGACAAAGCATGGAACAAACTAGCTTTAGATAGCATTAGAGCGTTGGTGCCAGTGGCCTCACCAGAAAACATGACGGGTCTGTTCTGGGTAATGACCAAGGAATGGAGCCCCAAGACAGGGCGGAGAAAACCAAGAAGAGGAACTAGAGTCGAGGAAGCCACTCGTCCCACCCCATACTGGTCAGCTCTGATTCGGATATGGCGAGAAATTCTGCCAAAGAAGATTAATAGATCAAGGTCCAAAGACGAGGTTCTGAGACAACCGCTGTTCGACAACCAATGGGTGACAGACGAAGGCGATAATCCCCTGCATTTAGATCACAGATGGCTATCATGGGTCAAGAATGGGGTATGAAAAGTAAGTCACCAATGGAGTGAAGAAAGGAAAGAGTGAGTAACCGAACAGGAGCTGAGCACACAGTTGAAGGGATGTCATAGGTGCGGATATAACCTCCAATACATTATTAACCGCATCCCTCAAGACTAGAAAAATATCTTGTGTGAAGCGTCGAAGTGGAAATCTGGAAAGTGGGGGTTAAGGTACAAGAGTCCCCTCCCGCACGAGCCTTCCAATTCTCCCACATGCAACCGGGTTCGGCCACCACATTGTTCTTCTCCTCCTTCCCGATTTCGCCTTCCAAACATGGAATAATGTCTATATTAAACAGAGAGGTGGAATCGGTAGTCATGGACTTCTTTCTACTTAGGAAGGTAAGAGTACTAGGGTCGTGGCCTAAATCAATCTTCAGACCAGACACGTCAGTCCAAAACCCGGGATTCGACCCGGCAAAATGGGCCTGGACACCAGACAGGGAGAGGAATGTCAAGTCCAAGGTCCCCATATACGACTATACAGTTAAATTCGGCCACAAACTCCTAGTCAAAACAAAAGGCCTAGATCCTATAATCAAAAACAGATGGCAGAAACTAGTAGGCCAGGAAGCCGATAAAATACACAGATCCTGTGGAAGAAATTTAAGACTATCAGACCCATAAAAATCAGGAGCCTTCAGTGGCTCATTACATACGCGACACTGCCTGTGAATCAATGGTTACATATAAGACGTCAAAAAAACGATCCCACCAGTTCGGACCTATGCATAGTCTGTACAGAAGGGGCTCGAGATGACATAGTTCACAGCCTAATCCAATGTAGCGAGGCGACAAATTACTGAGCACGGGCCTCAGCCCTCTGGGATTCCCTCTTCCATGCCCCCTTCCCCGAGCACCCCATCCAAATCTTCTCTGGACTAACATCCTCGATCATCTTGAGAAGACAGAAAGGTTGTGGTTCGGACTGATCAGGAAAGTGACCCTATGGATCATTTGGAAGGAAAGATGCTGCAGGATTATCGAAGGACTGTCCAACCCAAGAGAGAAGGTATGGTCGGAGACAAGATCTATGCTACAGGCTGAAATTCTCTGCAGATGGCCGAGGTTAAGGCTGTCGATGCCTGAGGACGAGGACCAGCAAGAAAAGGTTAGGAAGAAGTTTACCAGACAGTGGCTGGTGAATGGTAAGGTGGCCGAGTTACGTACTGACCGAGTGTGCTGGAAAGACTAGCACAATTCAGAAGCTGGCCGGAGGCCCCAGACCACACCTGCAGCGAATGGGCTGATGAGCTGAAGTGAGAAAGGTGCCACATCAGGTACGAGGCATCAGATATGAGAGAAAAGACATGGCTAAAGGACTTCTAAAGTGGGGACTAGGAGGAGGAGACTTCACTCAGACCCAGACGCTGCGAAGATTGTCTCAGACAGGACAAGCAATCAGAAGGGCCTAAGGATACATAGAGAGACAGGAATCGATAACGAAATTCGAAGGTCAAAGGACCAAAGGTTGAGGACGCAAGAGGTGGGGCAAAATTGAAATCTAAGGCCAGGATAGGGCAAGCTGACGAGAGTATAGACTTACCACATACCCGGGTTCAGGACGGAACAGATGGTATTCTTCATTGACGGAAGGATAGGTACCGTATAAGTTAAGGATCTGGACGTGAGGACACATAAGTGGCCATGGACCACAGTTTACAGGTCGCTATCAATGGAAGGCTAGCAGAGAAGGTATACCATTTGACAGAATAGGGGAGGGGCTAGGGTTAAAGGGGTTAGCCAGCCGGTAGAGACTCAAGGGTTTAGGGTTTAAGGGTTTTAGCTAGCCGGTTCAAGGTAGCAGAGGCTAGGCCTACTTCTCTATCTCTTATACCTTAAAGGGAAAACCGGTCCTCGCGTGACGCAGGAGCCGGGCCCAGGGAAAGTCGGGCAGGGAGGCCCGCGCGTGGCACTGCGGGGTCGTGGGACACGACGTGCCAGACAAGAAAGCACACCGCGGCCCGCGGCGGTTCGGGAGGGGCGCAGTGGGCGGGTCCATGAAAAATCATGCAGGGCGGGGGGTGCCCATTGGCCGGGTCCTCATTCCCAAGCGGGGGCGAGGCGGGTGGCCGTATTTGCGCCGGCGGGGTCCTCTTTGCCAGGTGTGGCTGGCTGGAGCGACGTGTCGGTCGGGGCGGGGCGG
>BFEA01000166.1:1877073-1903488 GCA_003427395.1 Chara braunii | reverse complement strand
TTTTTTTTTTAAACAGAACCTCAAGGTTCTGGCTCCTACCATTCTGGGGAGCAACAGTCCGGTTCCTATTCCCCCGGCAAGTCAATATAGAATACACAAAGGACTCACGCACGCTCCTCCCCATTATGGTTGAGAGGTCCGAGTGGCGGCATTGATTACTTCCTTGAGGAAGGATGTACCACCTCTCACCCCTGCCTAATTTAGCCTATACTTGCTTGGCTGTCGATCTGTCTGTTCCCGGAACTGCTCCTCTCAGCTAAGTCGCTGTCAGGTATCCGTGATTATGCTAGAGCATTCTGGAACATATATGCATCTATTTAACACCTTTTTGTCTCTATGACAGCATTAACATTTTCCTGTCTTAACCTTAGAACCCTAAATCCTAGGTCTAGATGCTGTCCTGATTTGTCGGTGATTGAGGTTCCCGATAGAAAATAATTCTCCTAAGTCTGTCACAGTTGTCCCTCAAGAATCAGACCGGATGCACTTTTAGCTCGAGAAAAACAGTCCGAATGCTTGTTTGTCGGACCTCCACCTTGGAATTGGTAAGAAAACCTTTGCTTGAAGAAGTTTATGTGAAGATATCCATGGCAAGCTTTGAACATGGTCAACCCTGACCTTACATCCAGAATGTCCACACCCGGTTCCCTCCTTCCTGTCTTGTTGCCTCTTTATGACTCTGACAGTGGGGAGCCTTGTCCCTGTGTTGTACTCTGTTGCCCCTCACTTCCTCTTGCAGTCGAGATGTGCCAGTCCTTCCAGTGTATGTTGTCATCCCTCAGTTCGGCCACTTTGTCGTCGATCAACCAGATTTTACTGAAACTCCGTCTGRCTTTGTTTCRTTGTTCCTCATCTTYAGACCATGACTGTTTGATTTTCYGCCATCTGCACAGAATCTCCMCCTGAATCATTGTTTTCGTCTCCGCCCAAACCATTTCAGGAGTATTGGATGTTTCTTCGATCGTTCTGCTGCATCTCTCCTTCCATATGACCCAAAGGGTCACTTTCCTGATCATCCCGAACCATACTTTTTCCACTTTCCGGAGTTGTTGGGGAATGTTAATAAGAAGAAGGACTTGGATGGGTTTTTCWGGRAAAGGGACAGRTAGAAGGGAATTCCAGAGGGTCACGGCWTTTGCCCAACACTTTTTCGCCTCCCYACAGTGAACTAAGCAATGTGTTATGTCTTCAGTTACGTTCTCCGTACACACCTTACATGTGTCAGGGCTGTCTGGGTTGGAACCTTTCCGCCTGACATGTAACCATTGATTGACTGGCAGGGCTGCGTATGTAATTAGCCACTGGAAGCTTCTGATTTTGATAGGTCTGATCGCTTTGTAGGTTTTCCACGGAATTCGCGTGATGCTGTCGGCATCCTGACCTACCAGTCTTTGCCACCTGGATTTGATAACTGGTTCTGGGTCTTTTGTTTTTAACATTAGTTTATAACCTAGTTTGACCGTGTAGTCTTGTATGGGTGTGCGTTTGTTAACGTTTGCTTTCTTGTCTGATTTCCATGTCCACTCCCCTGGGTCGAATTCCAAGTTACGTAGTGCCGTATCAGATCTGTATATACTTTTCGGCCACGTCCCTAAAACTCTTACTTTCCTGAGCAGGAAGCTCTCCATGACTACAGTTTCCACATTGGTGTTTAAGATCGATGGCATTCCATCTCTAGAGTGCGTAACTGGAAGAGAGGTGAACACGGCTTGTGTAGTCGTACCTTGTTGTGGATGTGAGAACTGAAAGGCCCTTGATGGAGGGTTTTCCTGCACCTTGATACCCTAGTCTCCACCTTTCCAGTCCCCTTCCTGTGCCAGTATATCCTTCCAATCCTGAGGGATCAGATTAATGATATACTGTCGGTTCAGGCCTCTACGGTGGCAACCTTTCAAACATTTTTCCAGGTCCTGCTCCGTTACACAATCATTTTTTTCTTCGTTCCACAAGTGGCTAATCCTGCATATTCCGTTCTTTACCCATGACAACCATTTGTGGTCTAGAAACAAGGGTTCGTCACTTTCGGATCTCAGCCATTCATTACCAAAAAGAGGTTGTCTTAGTACCTCATCTTTGGATTTCGGTCGATTGGCCTTTTTCGGGATTATTTCCCTCCAAATTCGGATTATAGTCGTCCAATACGGGGTTTGCCCGTTGGCATGCTCCTGTTCTGTTCCTCTCCTGGATCTTCTTCTCCTGTTTTCAATGACCATTCCTTGTTCATTACCCAGAATAACCCTGACATGTTACTCGGTGATGGTACTGGGGCTAGCTCCCTAATGCTGTCCAGGGCCAATTTGTTCCACGCCGTGTTTGGCTTCATTAGGAGTCGGATTATCCATTTGACTTGGAGGGCTCTTGTTTCGCACTTAGGGTCAATTACGCCTAAACCCCCTTGTATGGGCTTTCTTGAGATGTAGTGCCATGCTATTTGGGGATACAGCTTCCCTTGTTCGGGTTGCCCGTCCAGAGGTATGTTCTTGCTACCCGATTTAGTTCCTTTAGCGAGTCGTCTGGGATTGTCCATATAGACGCAATGTACCACATCATGGAAAAGACTGAAGTGTTAAGCGTTAAAACCTGGCCAAACAGTGAGGTAAAAGTATCACCCCATCGTACCATCTTGATTAGCTGTTTTGACAGTACATTCTGGGCCATCTGGGGCGCTAACCCGTCCCTTGTCAAGAGGATGCCAAGATATCGCGTAGGGGTTTCCAGAGTTTCCCAGGTCATGTCAGCCTCCTGACCTTGTAAATTCGGGAATGGTTCGTCAGACAACCACCAGCCTATAGTCTTTTTCCAGTTGATTCTCATTTCTGATGCCAATCTGAAAGCTTCCATTGACCTGGACAGTGCTTGGAAAGACGAGACTGATGCTCTAATCAGCACTGTCATGTCATCTGCGAACAAAATGACTGTCGGAAAGTTGTAATGGTGCGCTGTTCCTACATTAACTTCTGGGAGTCTATGAATGGACGGGTCCTTCCGTAGGAAGGAAGTAATGGTTTCCATCACAAAGAGGAAGATTGAGGGAGCAAGCGGGTCACCTTGCCTTACTGACCGTGAGATTGGGTAATTGTCAGATAAGAAGCCATTAATCTGCACACAACCAGAGGCATCTTTGTATAAGGTCTGGACCCATTTCTTGAAAATTGGTCCCACCCCCATGCGTTCCATGCTAGCGTCCATAAAGGCCCAGTTAACTTGATCATAGGCTTTCTCAAAGTCGAAGAAGAGTATGGCTGTGTTGACTCTCCTTTGCTTAACTTTGTTGGCTGCTTCATTTAAAGTAAGCACGTTGTCAAGTATGTAGCATCCAGGGATAAACCCTGTCTGGTCTATGTGAAAGCATTTGTCCGTTATCTTCATGATTCTGGCCGCTAGGGCTTTTGCCATGATTTTGTATGGGAGGGTAAGTAGGGAGATAGGTCTATAGTTCCTAATGTCCTCCTTGTCACTCTTCTTGTATAGTAGCATGACCACACTGCTGGTAATTATGCTGCCCAGGCCGCCTTTTTCGAAACTGTCTTTATAGAAGGTCAAAAGGTCCCCTCCTAAAATTGGTCAGAACTTTTTCCAGAATTCTTTAGTTAATCCGTCTATGCCTGGTGACTTGTCGTTTCTCATACTTATGAGGGCTAGTCAGAGTTCGTCTAATGAAAGAGGTTTGTCCAATTCTTCTGCTTGTTCTTTCGATATTGACTGTTCCAAATATTGCATCATTCTTTGTCTTGCTTTCGTAATACTGCTCGGAGTCGGTGTTTGAGTCTTGGTCTGATATAATTCCTGATAAAAATCCTTTGCTACTATTAAAATTTCTTCGCTGGTCTCCACTGTTGCCGTCGAGTTGTGAAGGGTTTTAAGTTTTTCTATTGTAGCCACTCTTGTGTTTGCCTTGATTCGTGCGAAGAAGTATTTGGACATCGATTCATTGAGCTCATATTCACACATTCTGGCCCTTATTTGCAGACCCTTTAGCTCCCATCTTTTCCATATTGCTAATTCTTCGCTTGATTTTTCAAAAATGTCGGTGTAGAGTGTTGAAGACGGGTTATCTCTCAGATTGTGTTCAGCTATCTTTAGTGCCTCCTCCAGGCTCTGCTTTCTCTTTTTCCTAATCGAGGCCTGTCTCCTCGATATGCACGCCACTTCGTTTGCTAGAAGGGAATAACTTTTTATGAACCACTCTCTCCTGTCCATAGTAGGTAAGAGGCTCATGCGTCTTTCCTTCCAAAAAAATTGTGTTTCTTCTTGGAATAATTGGCTCTACAGGAGGGAGTTGTTCAATTTGTGAAAGCTTGCGCCTTTACTTACTCGTTGTTCGAAGCATATGATAATTTCTATGGGCTTATGATCCAGTCCTGAGTAGGGTGCTAGTGGTAGGATCTCCGCTTGTTTTACTACCCCCATCATTGTCCCAGACACTAGGAAGTAGTCTATTCTCGAGAAGGCAGTGTGATTGGCATGGTTTTTTTTCGCCAGAGTAAAGGATTTCGCTGTAGGATGCATTGTTCTGAAAGGGTCAATCAATCCATGGTCTATCATCATTCGTTGGATTGGTGATGCCTCGTTTACGTTATGCGGTTGTGTGGAGCAGGATATACGATCTGTTCCAGGGTCGAGGGTAGCATTCCAATCCCCTGCTAGTATGCATGGTACCAGGGGAGGGAGGTCATTGCTCAGTCTCGCCAGAAAAGCCGCTCTTTCTGTTGAGTTATTCGGTGCATATACACAGACCAGACGAAATTTTTCCTCCTTCCATTTGAGGTGCATAAAACACCATCTTCCTTCTTGAAGGTCTGCCCCTTTGTTTACTACGCTTCCTGTTGTGTAAAAGCGGGATGATTTAGGGATTAGGATCGTTGTTCCTTTCGTATTGGAATTGCCATCTGCTGCCCATACTTCATCTTTTATGCCTCCCAATTTCCTTGTCATGAATTTCCTGATCTTGTCATGATCCGGTGAGAAAGATAGATGAGTTTCTTGAAGCATTACGATGTCCGCTTTTAATTTTTTGTTCAACGTTAGTCCTGAAATGATATCGTTCCATTTTTCCTCCTTCTCCATCACGTTACCCAGCCCATTGATATTCCAGCGTCTGATCACAATCCCTTGGTCCTTCCAATCCTCTAACACTCTCCTAGCATTTGCCCGTCTCCTGAACTCATCCATTCGGGCTGCATTTCATGACCTGACCAGAAAAAGATCATGTTAGGATCATTCTAGACCAGATGCTTCACCCCCCGTATCTTCTCCCATGGGATCGTCCCCAGAACTTCCTCCCTCTGCCATCAGCCCTTTGGTTTCCTCCATCCCTGATCCTAGATCCTCTGTACTAGGGGAACTTTCGCTCTCAAGGTTGGGCTTGACGCCCCCGAGTCCTTGCTTTTCGTCCTCATTTTCACCATCCCCTTGCCAACCTTGTGATTCCTCATCTGAGTCATCACTCCTGTAAAAAATTTCCCAATCTGCAGGGTAAGCTACTGTCTCCAAATCTCCGTCTCCCTCCAGCACGCCTGAAGTTACCAGGTGCGCAATCGAGACTGCTGTCAGTTCTGCCGGCAGGCAGGGCCCTGCCAGGACACTGTAAGGCACTGTTGTTATCGTTCGCCAAGGTCTCCATCTCATTCCTGTTTTTAGGCTTGCCGTCGTTGACAGCTTGACAATCAGTGGAGAAAAGGCTTGAGGAGGGTGTCTGGTTTGTTCTTCCCTGTGTGGTGTTGGGTCTTCTTGTTCAGCTTGAGGCTTTGAATCTTGATGGAGCATCTCATGCGGCACCGTGTCATATGCACCAAGCGGGTAGTCTGTCGTGACCTTCTCCCTGAGGAAGTCTGCCACGTTTTGGCCTTCCTCAAAGCATGGAATTTGGAAGGAGACATCGGTTGCCACCTGCCATTCCTTTATTTTGTCCATATATCTTGCCACGACCAAGTGCCTGATGTTCATGAGTGTCAATCGAGACGAATGGGCCGTTTCCACTATCAGGGGTGCCTGGTTATTGGCGATGTGCGAGATCGTAGTGAATTCGGGTGCATACTCTTCATTCAGTTTCTTGAGCTTGTCCGTCTGTGCCACAATTGCTACCGCTTCTTGTTCCAGCAGTGTTTGTCCTGAGTCATCATGAGAGTCCGCAGGTATTGTGTTTGACATTCTCTTTTTCTGATTCTTCCCCGACTTCCATACTTTCGGGCGCAGATCCTGGAATTCATCGTTGGACTCCAGAACTGTTATGTCCTTGTCGTTCACCCCCTGTTCCCTTGCTCTCTTCTTTTCTGCATATCAAAAAGCGGTGTATTCTGATAACTCCTCGACTTTGACCTTCCTGAGTGCATCAAACTGGTTGTTGGAAGGGCCCCATGCACCCAGCATCCATTTTTTGCCACTTGTCTGCAATTTCTCCACGTGTTTCAGACAGGCCACTCTGACATCAAAAGCGTGCTCCCTTTCCCTTTTGACTCTATCTACATACTCCCTGAGCCATTGCAGTGATTGCCCATGTCCCTCTTCACTGTCATTCTTTGAACTCCCCCCTCCTGAGTCGCCTCCTTCCGTGCCTTGTTCTGATTTTGTACCCCTCTCTTCTGCTGCCTTGTCCTCTCCCTCTTTCCCCATTGGGGCGTTGGTTGAGGGTTTGCTTCCCCCAGTTTCTGTTGCTCTTCTCTTTTTCAGCCCCCCTCCTTGTTTCTCTTTGTCCCCTTTGTTCTCCAAGGAATGCTTGTTGTCAGTTTGCCCCCCTTTCTTTTTTTGGAGCTCTGTCTGTTCCATGTTTTGCAGCAAGAATCTTACCGTGTCTGGTTCTTTATTAAATTCCTGCACAACCTGTTCTCTGATTGTGTCCAGGTCCCACAACAAATCCTCTCTGTCCTTTTCTTCCCTGATCACCCGTGAATCAATCAGGGGATCGGTCCTTATCTTTGAGGGATTTGCTGTCATTTTCCCAGTGGCCTTTTTTGCCATCCGCTGTCGGCTGGGGGGAAAATGTTCGGTTTTTTAACCGTCGGTTCCTGGTCCGCGTAGTGCCATACCCAGTCAGGCTCTTCCAAGTTGTCATAAAAAACCCAGCCATTGTAGTTACTGTATGCAATGAACCAGATCCCAGGTGCATCATCCACCTCGACCATCATGTTAGGAAGCAATTTGCGTTCTTTTGTTTGTTTGGGGAACTTTGGGCAGTTTGAGTCTGTTCCCATGTGACCCCGTTCTCTACACCGAAAGCAGATTGGATCGGCCTTGGTTGATACCTTAATTTCGACCACTCTGTTTTCGATCTGTAATTTCCATACGTGCGGGAAAACAGGCGGATTGTCTGTCTTGACTTCCAGCACTGCCGTCATAGAGCCACAGTGTGGAGCCAAGAAATCGGGGGTTAGTAGAATCCATTTGAGGATTCTGTTTGCTGGGTATTGCCTTTCTAGCCAGTCCACCAACAGCCCATGGAAACCCGACTGGATGTTGTCAAACTGAACCCAGAAGTTGTTTTTCAATAAAGTTTGTTTGTAGGATACCGTAAAGACCGGGTTTTGCCTTTGCGCCGTCACTTTCTTCCATTTGGTGATTGTGCAGACTGAACCGTTGCAGTTTCTGGACTGCAGTTCAGCCGCGGACTTTGCATGTTCCTCCTGGATGAATAGTGCCATGATGTTGTTTCTTCCCAAATTCTGTAGTGTGAAGGTTTCCCCCGAATGCTTTAGCTTCAGTTCTTTCTTAATGGTGTCTATGACCCATTTGCGTTTTTCCGCTGGCTGAAGCTCTGCCCCGTTCCGTGCAAAATTGAAGACTACCCCATGACGTTCATGCAAGTCGTCTAATTCTGCCACCTTCTCTTCTGGGTATTTCCATACTACGATTTCTTCTTCTTTACCTTCAGTCTTCTGCGTTTCTGTGGTCTGTATCCCTTGCACCTTCGTCTTGTCTATCAGAAACTTCAACGCCTCATTGTCAATCACATTGATGTTTCTTTCTCCCAAGTTTTGGTTCGCTGCACCTGTATTTTGTGTAAGTGAAGCTATCTGCTTCCGCTACTTTGACGTTGGTACCTCACCGTTCTCAGAGGAAGGCAGGCCAGATGGGGGAGGGGTGGAGGAGATTCGAGGACTGGATATGGTGAAAAGAAAGAAAAAAAAAAAGAAAAAAAAAAGGGGGGGAGTGATCAGGGCTGGTGTTGGGCGAAACGGCCTGAGACGGGATCGAGATGGGGTCCGGATCTGTCGAAAGTTAGTGAGTGAGGATGTGAGCTGGAGTATGAACTGAAGACAGGGGAACAAAAGGGGATGAATAATGAAAACGGTAGACTGGTGACGTGGAATTGTGTTGTGGCGTGGAGTTGTGTTGCTTAGATTTTGAATAAAATTTTGACAGCGTTTTCCCTCCCCTCTTGGGGATTGACTGGGTATATGAGCAGGCCGTCAATTTTTTATCAAAATCTAACCATTAAATCCAATACGTTTTCAGACACGTTTTCCTTGAGACATGAATGTCTAACTAGATCTTAAACACCCATGTGTGTCAGGTATCGGAAGGAGGGGGGGTGGGGGTGAGGAGAAACGAAACAAAGTTAGTGTGGGAGAGGGGTGAAGAGTCGGGATCGGGGTTGATTCGCGCTCGGGATTGATGACTGGGACAGAAGCGGGGTGAGGACCAGGTTCGGGATCCAACTGTAGTGGGAGTGTAGTCAAGTGAGAGATCGGGTAGGAAACGGGTAGGATGTTGAAGCACGGGCGAGGGGCGAGGGCGGAATGGGTGTGAAGTACTGGAATAAAAGTTGGGGATGAGATAGTCCAGATCGGAACTGAGGGGTGGGCAGTTCGATGGGGGAGTGTTGATATAGGTAATAATGATGGGATTGGGGCGAGAGAATGGATTGATCGGCGGGGGGGAGGAATCGGGATCGGGGCTGAGATATAGGGGATAAGAAGGGAGATGGTCGGTATGGGACTGGCGGTGTACTAATATGTTGATTGGATTCTGGAGAAATTTTGACATCGTATTCCCTCCCCTCTTGGGGATCGGTTTTATATAAAAGCTAGCCATCTATTTGATGAAAGTCTAACACTTAGATAAGATAAGTTATCACTTCGAGCATGACTATCTAAATAGACATTTAACATCCATGTAGTCCAGACTCAGGAAAGCGGGGGGGTTGGGGGTGAGAAGAAATAAAATAGAATCAGTGCGGGACAGAGATGGAGAGTCGGGATCGGGGTTGATTCTGGATGAGGGGTGTGGACCAGGTTCTTGTTCGGGCTGCAGTGGGATTGAAGTCGAGTGAGGTATCGGGTGGGTACGAGTAGGATGCTGGGACCAGATCGATGGGCTAGGGTGGGATAGGTGCGAGATTCTAGATTGAAGATGAAAGATGGGGGCGAGACTTTCGAGATCGGTACTGAGGGGTGGGAAGTACGATGGGGGCGCGATACAAGAGATTAGTCGACGGGGGGGAGGAAAACGGGGCTGAGATATATAAGATAAGAGAGGAGATATTCGGAATGAGATGGGATAGAGTGGAGTTGAGTTAGGTCCGAAAACGGAAGTGGGGCGTAGGCAGGGACCAGGGGGAGGCAAGGAGGGGGTGAAAAAGAACGAGACTTATTGTTGTCGGACGGGATGATCGGGGCAGGGGCAAGGTCAGGTGGTAAAGACGGAATGAATGCAGGGGATTGAATTAATTGATGGGAAGGTGAGAGTCTGGATCGGGACTGAGAGGTGGAATGTATGGTGGGAGCGAGACGGAGTAGGTGATGGGGTCGGGATAGGGGCTACGATGTAGGTTAGCCAATGGGAAGGAAGAGATCGGGGTCAGAGCAGAAGTAGAGGAGCTCGAAAGAGAGAGGGGTGGTGTGAGAGTGGGGTCCGGGATCCGGATGGAGTTGGGATCTGGATGGGATTGGACACGGGGTGGGTGAAAGTCAGGACCGGGGAAAGGAGATGACGAATGGGTTAGGATTGGACGGGTGTCGACCTAGGGATGGGGTCGATGGTGTGGCGAAGGTGATGGTTCCAGTGGATTGGGCTATGGTCGGTTCAGTGACAAGGCCGGGAGGGACGAAACGAGAGGGAGTGGAGGTTAGTGTTGGCGGGTCTCACTCCGGTTGAAACTTCTTCTTCAGCGATGGATGTTCAGACGTGGCGAAGCAAGATGTTGGGATGCCCTTCTTCGTTCGAGAACCAGGCGGCGCTTCGATATTCCAAGAGATGGCAGTTCGTGCGGTACGGGCGAATTCCAAAACGAGCGTAGTCCCTCACAGCGTACGTCTCGGAAGGCGAGAGCTTTCTCCGCTTGGAGTTAACGAGATCATGCGTTTTTCGACACAGCATTCCATTCCCATGGCTGAAGTAGAGATCAGTACGCGCGCACTTTGTGTCCAGTGTGTGTCGGGCTATGGCGGGTGTGTGCTCTCCGGCGATGGTCCGACTCGGCGCCCCTGCGGGGCCAGGAGGCAGCGCGACGTCCCTGTGGGGCCAAGAGACAGCGCGACGCAAGCGCAGCGTTGCGCTAGCGCAAAAATTCTCCTTCCTTTTTCCTGTCTCCGCCAATCTTATCCTTCTCCAAAATAATAATAATAACAATGAGTGGCTGAACCAGAATCAATATCCGAAGTTCCCTCTTACTGCCAGCTTAACAAGAGGTCCACCATAGCCATCGCCTCCCTCTTCTTCTTCTTCACACAGGCCTAGGCTATGACGGACTACTAAGGGCTCTGCCCTCCTGTGCATAAGACAATGCAAAGCAGCTATGGCCGCTGCTCTTCAGGCCATGCCTGACTCTGCCTCGAAGCTTCCTTGGTGCGGCAATACCCCAGCTGGGGCCTTCCAGATGCAGTCCCTAACAAGGTGATGAAGATGGTGTCCCCCATAGCCAGGTAGCTACCTCGCCACTCAACTCCTTCACCCCCTTCTTCCTCCTCCTCAAGCTGGGCTGCTTGCCATAGCCAGGCAGAGCGCCCAGCTTTCCTCTTTCCTCCCAGGCAGCGCTCTGAGAACCAGTGCCCGCTCAAGCAGCATGACGCCCAAACTTGCATACCGCAAATGAGGTAGAGCCCAGTGCTCTACCTGGAGATATAGCAGCCTACTTGCCTCTTGGGCAGTGACTTCCAGTCCGCGCGGCCTCCAAGCAACCGTGCAGGCTCTGATGTCGTCCGCATAGGCCCTAGACTCAGGCTACTTGGACTGGTACCCGCCTACCTCTAGCCTACCGCTACTGGGCTTCTGAAAATGCCAATTTTTTGTCTTCTTCTGCTCGGCCTACAGTCAGCGGTACCGACCTACCTGCTACTTGAGTGTTTTTCCCCCGCTGCCCTAAGTGCCGCGGGCCTACCCCCGCTACTTGAGTGTTTTCCCCGCTGCAACCCTCAAAGTCACGGCCACAGGTATGTACCGACCACGGGGGCCTCACAACACACAAGTGCCCTGTCGGGCCACACACACACTCAGGCAGACGTGCACTCAGACAGGCACACGGACCAGCAAGCATGCACACACACACACACAGACTTAGAAGACTCAGCACAACGCGGGAATCTCGGCAGGCACACATTCCAGCAGCAAAACCCAGAAATCAGCACTATTCTCAGTCTGTGTGTTTGGGGGGGGGTCATTACATAGAAAAAAGAAGGGGGGAAATTTCAAAAAAAAGAAAAAAAGGAAAGAAAAAGAAAAAAAGAAGAGAAAAAGAAAAAACGAAAATAAGGAAAAGAAGAACATTGTTGGTCAGGAACAGGATCTGGTTGTGGGAGGCAAAGCTTTGTTCCCTCTGGGAGACAATTTGGCTGATCCTCACTCGTCACTGTCTGTCCGCAGGCAGGCTACGTAGGTAGCACAAGTACAAGCCCCAGAAACTCTCTGCTTGCTGCCACTCTGCCGTGACCCAGCTGATGTTCAGTTAGCATCGGATCAACATTCGCTTTGTCCTACGCAGATGCAAGAGGGAAATTTCAGGTAAATGGTTCCCTGTCACAAACATACAAGACGTCCAGATCGTTTAGGCAGGGTGATCCTCCCATGGCCCCGATCTTCCTGTTCGTAATGGAAGCCATGGCAGCCTTTCCCCGGAAGGATCCATCAATAGAAATGCGACAAGGCATAGGCATCGTGAATACGTTTGACTGAAGCCCTGCCTGGAGTACATCCATGGTCCCTATGGTAGCGAATTGAACAGGGCACAACCTTGAGGGCCTTGCCACGTGGCTGCCCGAATGGAAAAAGCACGAGTGCATCATCCGCAGGAAGTGGAGAGATGCATCCGGTACGACTCATACTAACGTATGGATACATGCACTTGTACTTTTCATTTTGACAGTGGTGTGGGGATGCCCTTAGTGTGTCCATTGCTACATTCCCCCATGGAACCACCCAAAAAAAGAAGAAAGAAAGAAAAGAACCTCCACTCTCTGTGACGCATTCGGGCCGTGTGTGGGCCTGTACACATGGGGGCCGTGGGTTGGGCGATTACCAGCCTGGTCACGGTCTGCGGCAGCCATAAAAAAAGAATTTGCAACCTCTGCCAGCTGCCTTTGGATGGTGATCTCCAGGATGGACGACACCCAGCGCTCTTTCCAATCCAACTTGACTTATAGCTGAGGGGTGGTGGTTTGAACTGCCGCTATCCCTCAACCTGAGGTTCGGAAATCCTGAGATACGGGGGCAATATGGGATGCTGGGCCCGGTTCCCAGCACGTGCTGCTCCCCATGAATAGATTGGAGCCTTGTCCTCCCCTCCCCCAAAAGAAAGAGGTTCGGAATTCCCAGGGTTGATGAAGTGATAGGTTGGGAAGAATAGGTTTGGGAACACTGGTGGGCCAACCCCCCAGCCCTAGTGGAAGCGGAAGAGGACGAACCTTGCCGTACGGGAAGTTTGGATGCCCGGCTCATGCAATCTTCTACAGGCCCAATTCAGAGTGTCTGCCCATCAGGAGTACCTAAGCAAGGCAAGTCGGCGCCCACGGACACGTCCTACCGTCCTTCCCCTAGCTTACCCAAGGCTAGGCGGAACTCAGACTAGCCGGAGCGACTTATATCCCTACCCTACCCTAGAGCTAAGGCATGCGTGAGTAGACCCCGTCATGTACGTGATAGACCCCCCCAGCCCGGTATCCTAGTTGTGTATATATGTGTGCCCAGAGGCTATGTATGTTTGGTATGAGCCTGTAGGCTATGTGTACATATTCACGAGCCATGTTTGTGTCTGCCCGAAGGCTATATGTGCTTTGTGTACTGTATAGCGAGATGTATATGCCCGAAGGCCAGATATGTGCAGTACAATGTAGAGGGAACTATACAATGTAGAGGGAACTATGTGTTCGTTGAAGAGATGACAAGCCAAGCGGGACAAGAAACTCCCCAAAGTCCCAAGCCAGACTCGAACCCATGATCTATGACATGTGACCAAAGACTCTACCATTTAGCAACAATCGCAAAAGGCACCTTTGTGTGATATGCCAGACTGGGGAGATCAACAGAACAACCACGAGCAACAGCGACAAGCAACCCTCGCAGTATCAAGACCCGACGTACAACACCGTGGACAACCCTTGGGTGGTGCGCAGGCAGTGTCCGTAACAGCTTACCATGCATCAGCCCTCCAGCCGTGCGTCATGTCCATGCACAAGGCTGTGGAGTTTTGAACCCGCAACCTCATACCATAATGCGCATTTCCAACCAGTGCTCTAACCACGGAGGCCTACCTGTTACCAAGTGCAATGTTTTCTTGGCCGTGCAGCAATAGTGGTGGTCTAAGATAGAAAATGATTCAACGAAGATGAGCATGCCCAGTGCGCCGGGGAGAAGTGATGAGAGGAGGGGTGGGAGGTGGTCTCTCACAAGGGGATAGGAGTCATAGGACCCTAAAAAAGTAAATCCATGCTTGTCTGATTATTGTCTCTTATACACATCTAGATGTGTATAAGAGACAGGGGGTGCTGATAAAAAGGCGAAATAATAGTACGCCAGTTGAGCTGCACACGCAGCTGACTGGCGTACTATTCTTTCGCCTTTTTATCAGCACCCCTAGCAATTACTCAGGGCTGTTTTTCTCCAAAAAAAAAAAAAAAAAAAAAAAAAAAGAGAGCAGGATAGTTTGGATGGTGATTCTTCATCCATAATCAGACAAGCATGGATTTACTTTTTTAGGGTCCTATGACTCCTATCCCCTTGTGAGAGACCACCTCCCACCCCTATAAAAAAAAAAGCTAGGGGTGCTGATAAGAGCAGACACCACTAGCAAGCTCGGGGAGGCTCCATCTATTAGTGGGGAGCATCACCTGCTGGAAATCGGGTCCAGCGTCCCTGTAAACATTCAAAGGTCATATTATTTGCCAAGTGTCCTAAACAACCAGTACTTGTGAGAAGTTATGACCCTTACCTTGCCGAGCCTAGAAATGCCCTGCGCGCCCAATAAAAAACAAGGTGGTGTGTTTTCTTTTCTGGCTTGGACCGCCACCCATTTAGCTTCAGTAGGCCGTGCCCCGAAAGTTGCGGCGCATTGACAGCCGCGTCGGAGAAAAGTGGCTGGGAAACGTACTTGTGGTTTAAGCAGACAATCTCTCCCTCCACCCCTTTGCCCCACATTACCCAGTTTTCTGCTGCATTCTGCTGCATTGTGCTGCAGTTGCTCATTTTTTCTGCAGCTCCTCAGTTTTTCTCCAGTTCACACAGACATGTTCAGCTACGTTAGTGTATCAGTCGGGACTACCTTTTCCGAATTTTTGGTCTTTTTTTTTTTTTTTTTGGGAAACAACAGCCGGTCTCTGCTTTTTTTTTTTGCTTTTTTTTATAAATAAATTGCTCCAATCTATTCGTGGGGAGCATCATGTGCTGGGAACCGGGCCCAGTGTCCCTTATAATGGGAATACATTGATGATTGACAATTGTGAAAATTTGGGATGATTGAGGATCATTTTGGATGATTTAGGATGTCAGAGTGGGTGATTGAGGTCATGAAATAGAGCTAGATGATGACTAGTCAGAAAGATTGTCTAATCAGCACCGAATTACTATCCTATCCCTAATTTCCTGTATCCATTCCAAACAACCAATCACAATTGAGCCCGTGCTGTGCACCAATCAGGCCTCTTCCCGGTCTCACACCCCAATCTGGCTCGGTTACAGGGCAGCGCTACCCACCCTAGCTCTGACCATCGTCGGCCAGATTGTAGCCATTTGTCAAGTTTGCAGATTGCCTTCCTCCCTCGGCAATTCCAGACCTCTAAACAAAGCCTCAAGCTCCTACACAAGCAGGTTACAGGGCACAGCCCCAGCGCCGGCTAGCGTCGTTCTGGCGCCAACTCAACCTGGCCATTACACAAGAAGACTCAATTAGGAAATTACCTAATCTAGAATGCCAACCAGAAATCAAGGATCTGATAATATCAGAATCCTGATCAGCAAAACTTTCTGATGATGAAATTTGACGAGTACCCTGAGATGATCACAAAGATGATGGATAATGATGACTACGCTGATGATTATTTCTCTCCACCCCTCCCCTTCTTCCATGTATTCTTCTCCTCTCCCCTCATTTCCTCTTCTCCTCTCACTGCCTCCGCTGAGCCGAACCCCGCTGTCAGCATGAAGTTCCTATCAGCCCCAACGAGAGAGAGGTGATACGAGCAATCCCCTCTAGCAGGTCCACTGGCTGCTTCAGTCTATTGGTGGGGAGCTTCAGTGGCGTCTATGCCTAAGTTGAGTGTATTTGTAACTTTATAGCAGCAAAGGCATGTGCTGTTGGGGCACTAGGCATCCATTTTGTTGTGGAGGAAGATGAAGAAGAAAAGGAGGATGCGTCAACTGGATCTGATGAGGATTGATTTGAGATACCAGTGGATTGGAGGCATTCTGAACAGGTAGGCCTCCATTTCTGGGGCTAGTGCTTTGCACCCCTTGTTTTCCAATATCATACCTACCCGTGGGGCTCCACTTGTCTGTGTGGTTAATAACGTAATCATCCCAAGAGTCAAGAGATTGATGCCTATCAAGGCTATCACCCACAAACGTCATGGGGGTTGTTGGCTTATTATCGGGCAGCTGCTATCAGCCTGCAATATGTAGAATTTCAATTTTGTCTGGTGTGCCTGAGTGATAGTCTGCTTCAACTTTCGTCATTCTTTCTCTTCGGAGAGAGCAGAATAGCGGGCCTGACTGCTGGATCTAGATCTGTTCGGCGTAGAGTTTAGTGCTCCCTAAAGCAGATTTAGAATTCAGTTCTTGCAAGGTATCAGTTGTTGGCAGTCTTTGATGCTTAACCACAACTGGGGTTAAGGTGGACTATCACTCATTGTTTCATTGGTTAGGGGACTCTGCAGACCGTAGGGGGTTCACCCTCCTAATGAGTCGGTGAAACTTCAACTCTGTCACAGCCCCTCGTTTGTTGTCCTCTTCTCCTCTGCCTATGATTCACCAGGCAGTTCTCTATGACGATTTCCGGCAAGTGGTGCTCCCCCTAATACATTGGAGACTCAGGCATCATCAGGCAGACCTATTAGATCAGCATTTCCCTGGTGCAGCAGGCTGCCCTGTTCCATTGATATTACGTTGGGAAAATATGTTCAGGGGATGGGCGACAATCCTCCACCAAACAGCGACAACTAGAGTCTATATAAATGGGGCATTGGCCCTTGAGATCTCCCTCCAGTGGCGGTCAATCTCATAATGAACAAAGAGTGAGCAAGGATCCAAATTGCAGCAACACCCGTGGAAGCCATTCCCATCTGCTCCCTGTTTGCAAATGATATATCCCTAATGATGGTAGGGTTAGAGCATGGCAAGAGGTAGAACAAGAGAGATGCATAGACATCAAGAAAGGGGTCATAAGATAGGAATATTAGAGGGAGGGAGGACCATGTGTAGCATGCCTGGAGCATCTATTTTCATCTTCTCTTTTTGACATAGCAATAGCGTATCTAAGCGTACCATAGGAAATTTCCGCGAAGATAAGCCAGAACATGAGAGAGTCCAATAACCACAACAAAATATTCAACCATCACGGGGATCGAGGGAGGAGATATGCAGAGGGGCACTGCGTACCGGAATGTTCACTGCGCGCCAAGAAATGAGAGAGAAGCACGGTCGGGGTGGGGCGACGGCGGGCGAACATGTAGAAGTGCCTGCCGGCCAATAGGAGGGTGCGTTGTTTTGTGTGGGTACTTTTTTTTTTTTTTCCCTTGCTTCGTTCCATTTTTCGTCGCGTGTGGGTGCGTCGCTGCGTTGTCTCCCCATTCTCTTTTTTGTCGGTCGCAGACGCATCGGGCGGCGTGTAGTTTTGCGTTGCCTCTCCGCATCGGGCGGCGTGTCGTTTTGCGTTGGCTCTCCATAGTCGAACGAGCCCAGCCGCACGGGTACCTCGGGCGCTAGGTATAGGCATTTCTCTGCCAGTCCCATAGGTGGACCTATCTGTATTCCTACCATTGTGTACACAGCTGTTGTTACTGCCGTTGGTTGTTAGGTTGTTCACTGTGTACACTGTTGTCATTGCTACCGTCGTATCGTTGTTGGTTGTGAGCTATTTTTTGGACGAGCGTGGGAAGCAGGTAATCTACCCTACCGGCCATAGCCCCCTACTACGTCTCATCTTGTCAACTGTTCGTGTTATAAGTCTACGGCCCTCCTACTTAAACCCTCCTGTGCCTAGTGGCTGACCCCCCCAAGATCCCCAAGTAGCAACGGGATCCCACCTGATTCGTTCCCCCCACCCACCCTAACCGGCCATCGCCCCCTACTAAGTTTCATCTCCTCAACTGTTCGCGTTATGAGTGTATGGCCCTCCTAACAAACCCCTCCGTGTCTAGTGGACGAACCCCCCAAGATCTCCAACTAGCAACGCGATCCCTCCTGATCCGTTCTCCCTTCTTTGACTCTACCCTCTTACCTAGCAGAGCCGTAATCTTATCAATACCCCTGCGTACATCCCACAACGGGAATTCAAACACATGACCTCATCGATGCAATCTCCCTTGTCAACCTACTGAGCTACTGGGAAACTAGTCTGTATTTATGCGCAATGCTGGACCAAAAGACAGATGAACACTCGAATGCATCAACACCCAGACGACCCCATGAACCAAGGACGTCAGGCAGCCCTCTCATAGCCCCGACCCAACATAAAACAAACCATGGACTAAGACGCTTGGTATTTGAGCTGTGTTTTTCGTTGTGTTGTTGTCCCCCACTTCTTGCCCCCTGGGTGCCGAAGGTCGCCTACCATAAATATTCCTTTTTGAACCACGATAGCCAGCCGGAGTGTTTGTTTCATGGAAAAGAGTTGGCCCTTAGTGTCCCTGATTGTCGAGTTTCTATTTTTTTTCAACAACCTGATTGCTGATTTTCCGAACAGTGGTTATCTCCAAACCTCATGCCGCCTTGGTGGACGGGGCATCCTGTTTGGGCATAATTTTCGATATAAAAAGCTGGTGTGTGTGTTTGATTTCTGGGGCAATGAATCACCGACTTTTACAGGGGAGTGTTATGAACTTGGTTGTCTGACAATTTGATTGCCACTCACACTCAGAAGTACTCACACACGCCCATACATGCATGAGACAAAGGGGAGAAGGAGACAGGGTCCAACTGCACACCGATCAGASATAAACAGCGGAATAGCAAATATGCACAGAAGGGGAGAACACACTYAGTGTTTCTCTCTCCCTGACACACTCCCAACAACCAATCACAATTGACACTGCGAAGATCACAATTGGAAATTAACCCAGATGATGAGCCAACTCAACAYAGTTAACCTCAATTATCGTAACAGAGTTCAACCCAGTATCTCGCCACTCCAGAACCACACACTCCACTCACTACTACACTCTCAGAGTCTAGCGCTGCAYAGTAACAGCCTCCCAGAGGCCAGCGCCATACACCCAGATGCAGRTCATGAACAGCGAAGTAGTCCCCMGTGCCRATGAGTCACTCTGACGATGMAGAAGGCAGCTATGGCTGCCTGGCTGCTACCGCAGCACTAGTACCCACATGTACTCAGTGAAGACCTCCGATATAGCCCTGCCAACGCAGATATMCCCAGGGGATAGATGCGCTGAGTACAGCCCCAGCTATGGCTGCTTCACCGCTGCTGRAACCCCAGGTGCCGCTGTGGGTCTTCAGCGCTGCTCACYTGGTTGGCCACCAACGCTGCACGCGAAAAATGAAAAGCCAAAAGTCCCTAACTATCGGTCCTACCCTACCTATAGTTTTCGGCCTAACCTACCGGACCGAAACTACTRCCGGTACCGTTGCCCTWARGGCCTACCYGGYCTCTACAGCAGTCCTACARCACTTAGGGCGCAGTGCCCCTTAGGGCCTGCAAACACTCAAACTCTACCGCTGTTAATTCTATTTTATTTTTAGAACAGCGGACAACCCTCAGTGCGACCACAAAAACACAGCAATCACACAGTAACAAACATGCCGCAACTCAGAAGGCAAAACCACACCGTAGAGTACAACCCCGCAAGCAGATACGGCAGCAAGCAGCAAGTCATTACATTCTTACCCCCCGGGGGAGCGAGGACCTCCGAGCTAAGGGTGGAGACGAGGAGATCGGCGAGGGAGATTACCCTTCTGAGCCGCCTCGTATCTCAAAACAACTGACTTGGCTGTCTTGATCAGGTCTCTTCTGTAGAAACACCGGTTCTCAGAAGGAGGCTGGAACGCAAACCTGACAAGATACTGCCGGCCGGGGCCAGTGCCCCACTCGTCCTCAATGGCCACCACATCATATCCCTTACCAGGGATTGGTGGGCCCCATTGAGGGGGCCGGTCAGGGAATGCATCAGCTGGGATGAAAGGCAGCAGCTTGGATGCATGAAAGACCGGATGGGTGCGTAGATGCAGCGGGACGTCGATGACATACGACGGACCGAAGGGATCGGCGCCCACTGTATATAGGACCTGCCACGGACCCAGGTAGCGTGGCAACAGCTTAGGAGAAATATCCTCCTCCCTTGACAACTCAGAACTGGCCACCCAGACATAGTCACCAGTGCGGATGGGGGAAGGCCGCCTGTGGCGGTTGGCTTGTTCAATCATGGCCTTTTGGGCCTTGAACAAGTTCGTCCGGGCTCTTTCCACATCCAGATGATAGCGTCTGGCGAACTCTGCCGTGCCTGGGGTAAGGTCAGGCTTAGCCTTATCGATGATGTCATCGAGAGGCTGTCGTGGTTCACGTCCCCCATGTAACCCGTAGGGACTGAACCCTGTCGAGGAGTGGACAAACATGTTATACATGAGTTGTGCCCTCGCCAAGTGGAGATCCCAGTCCTGCTGATCAGGAGAGATCACAGGACGTAGCAACTGGAACAGGACCTGGTTCATCACCTCAGCCAATCCATTGGCTTCAGGATGACGACCAGAAGTCATGTCCAGGCGTGAGTGCAGATAGTCCTTGCAGTAGGACTGCCACTCATCGCTTCAGAATCTGGGGTCTCAATCACTCACAATAGAAGTGGGCGGTCCATGGTGTGTGACCCACCTCTCAGAAAAGGCTGCTCTCACAGCCGGTACCCTGGCTACCTTTGGCAAGGGGATGAACTCTGCGTATTTGGAAAACTTGTCCACGCAGACCATTACCTGACGCATGCCACGAGGGGTAGTCTTGCCTAAGTCTGTAAAGTCGATGGATACAGACTGGGCAGGACCATCAGGTATGGGCAAAGGTTTGAGCAATCCCAAAGGAGGTTTACGCTGAACCTTGTTCTTTTGGCAGAGCTCACAGGTGTCCACATAGCGCAGCATATCACTCCGCATCTCCTTCCAGAAGAAGCGCTGCGACAGGGCTGCATATGACTTTAGGAACCCAAAGTGTCCACGCGCATCGTGGCACTCTGACATCAGCAGTGTCCTCAGCTGCTGGTCCTCAGGGATGCACAAGCGCTCCTTTCCTTTGCTGTAAGTATACAGCAGATCTGAACTCAGGGCATAGCCAGGTTCAGAATAAGGATCTGCTTGCAGATTCCTGACGATGGGTCCATAAGCCGGATCCTGAGGCAGCAAACGAGCGATGGTCTGACGGACCTCCTCTCCAAAGGAGTGAGTAGAGGAGATCAAAGCAAAAGAGTCAGGCCTACGAGAGAGGGCATCTGCTACCTTGTTGTAGCAACCCTTCTTATGCTTCAGTTCAAAGTCAAACAGATCAATGAACTGAATGTAGCGTGTCAGTTTATCATTCAACTCTCCCTGTGACTTCAACCACTGCAGGGTGGAATGATCAGAAAAGATCTTGAAGTACCTGCCCAGGAGGAAGTGCCTGCCCAGGAGAAAGTGCTTCCAATGTTTCAGGGCACTGACAAGAGCATACAACTCTTTCTCGTAGGTAGAGTCCTGAAGCTTCTGAGTTTTGATCTTCTTACTTATAAACTCTACAGGTCTCAGACCATTACCATCATCCTGCTGAAGGACTGCCCCAATGTCATACTGACTAGCGTCCGTGGTGGGAACAAATGGCAAAGTGGGGTCAGGCAACTTCAGAACAGGTGCACGAGTCAAGGCCTGTTTGAGTCGTGCAAAGGCCATCTGGCAGTGGAGGGACCAAAGAAAGGGAGTGTCTTTCTTGGTGAGGTTAGTCAAGGGTGCAACCACTGCAGAAAAGTTCCTGACGAACTTTCTGTAGTAGGAGGCCAGACCCAAGAATGACCGGACATCTCTCACTGTCTGGGGCTGTGGCCAATCCTAAATAGCAGCAACTTTGGCTGCTTCAGGGGCCAGCCCATCTCCAGAAATCACATGACCCAGGTAGATAACAAAGGGAACTCCAAAAGAGGACTTCTCCCTGTTGATCTTATACTGGCTGTCACGTAATGCCTGAAGAATCAAAGTCAAGTGCTCCGCATGTTCCCTGGCAGTCCTGCTAAATACCAGGATGTCATCCAGGTAAACAACCATGAACTTGTCCAGGTACGGCCTGAATATGCGGTGCATCTCGGTCTAGAATGTGCCAGGTGCATTGCGAAGTCCAAATGGCATCACCAGGTACTCATAAGTACCATACCTGGTTTTGAAGGCCGTCTTGTGGACGTCCTCCTCTGCCATCTCAACCTGGTGGTAGCCAGATTTGAGGTCGACTTTGCTGAAGATGGTGCAGCCCTGGACCATATCCAGAAGGTCATCGATCCTAGGGAGTGGCTCTGTGCTCTTCGTAGTGATCTTGTTGAGACCCCTGTAGTCTATGCACATTCTGAACTCACCACTCCCCTTTGGAACAAAGAGGACTGGAGCACCGAATTCAGAAGTGTTGGGCCTGATCCAGCCCTTGCTGGTCAGGGCCTCAAGCTGTCGCCTGAGCTCCTCAAGCTCAACAGGTGACATCCTGTAGATGCGGCCCTTGGGAGGAACCGCCCCAGGCAGCAACTCAATATGATGCTTGGTTGGCCGGTTGGGTAACCCAAAGGGCTCCTGCATCAGATCAGCATACTGGTCCACAACCTGTTGTATCTCAGGAGAACAGGGAGTAGAGGGAGCGTCGGTCTGCTTGACTAGAGCAATGAACAGGCGCTCAAGATCGTACTGGCGAGAGAGAGCATATAACTCTCTCGCTCTCAAGCAGAAGCAAGATGTCTGAGGGTGGTGATCAGCTGCAATCATGCAAGGCTAATACACCCCTTTGCTGTTTGGCAGTTCAACCTTGGGGATCTGCCAGTCGATCCTTGGGATAACTGCTCTCAGCCACTGCATAGAGAACACGAGGTCAAAGGGTAGGTCAGGGAAGATGTAGAAGTTCAGACTGTGTCTGACTTCTCCTGCGCTGTCGAAGGTAACAGGGATGCCCCTGACCTTCTCCCTGATGGTCAGAACAGTGGAGTCCCCTATGCGGACCTGCAGCAGTTGCTGCAGTTGCACCACTTTCATGCCCAGATGCAGTTTTTGGACTGCACTGGGAGACATGAAGTTACGAGTGGCTCCACAGTCTAATAGCCCTTTGATCCTGCGATGGTTGATCAGGGGTCGAAGCAGGATGAGATCAGACTTGTTCTGCTTTTGTTCTTTCAGGTGAAAGAAGAAAGCAGCAAGAGCCTGACACTCAGACTGGTCCAGTTCCTGATCCGGGTCAGGATCCTCATAGATAAAGGATGCTGCCCGCGCAGCTCCCACACTGGATGGGAAGGAGGAAGTCTCAACTGAAGCTGCTGCAGCTACAGATGCAGTTGCAGCACTGGAGGGAACTGCTGTCTCCAGGTTCAGCTTCAGTTTTTTGACTGAGCTGGGCTTGGCATGTAGGGACAGTCCTTCAAGAAGTGTTGTCCCTCACACCTCAAGCAGATACCTCTCTCCTTCCTCTTCCTCCACACTCCCTCCTAGATCTTCAAATCATGCCATGGGAGAGTGTTGGGGTTCAGAGGGTCTGCTGGGAAACGGACGTCACGTGGCAGATTAAGGCGCCGGGCAGGGGTTGAAGAGCGACGTCCCTGGCTCTTCCCCTTGCTGCTGGAGGCTGTGCTGGAGGCGGATCCGGCCTTTTGGAAGGCCCCCAACGCAGCCTGCAGCTGCTGGACCACTGCTGCAACATCTGGAACAGCAGCTGCTGCAGTCCCACCTGGCAGTGTACCAGGCCGGGATCCTGCATCAGATGATGTCCCAGAACCCGCGTATGCAAAGGCCGCCTTTCCCTTTCTACCACCGCGAGGGAAGGCGCCTCTCCTCTTGTCACTGGAGGGGGCCTGGACATGAAGCTTGGCTTCCATGTCCAGTGCTGCGTGTCCAAATGAGCGCCAGTCTTTGTGCCCGGCGCTGTACAAAGCAACACAAAACTTTTCAGGCACAGCCCTGCAAAAGTTAGTCAACAAGTCATGTGTAGACATAACCAATCCAGGGGTGGATGTCAGCTGTTCAAACTCAGCGAACAGCGCCTGCAGACTGCCGCTATATCGCTGCTGGCCCAGGCGTACGATCCGGTCAGCAGCCTTGCGTGGCCTCTCTTTGTCTGCAAAGCGATCTTTTTGGGCCTGCAAAAGTTTGTCAGCCCCCAGTGCCAATGCCCAATCCTCCAAAGTCTGCTGCTGGGCACTTGCTGTAGAGGTAGCCCATTTTTGGGCTGGCCCCTCCAGCAGACCCACAACAGTAGCCACCTTTTGCAGCTCTGGGCACTGAAACCCTTTCAGATAGGCCCGGGTTCCAGCTGTCCAGTCCCCCACATCAATCTTGGGGTCATCCCCCTTGAATTTGCTTGGGGCAGGAATCTTGGGACCTCGTGAGTCCCCAGCAACAACAGCAGCAAAGGTGGGAGGAGGTGTAGCTTTGGCCTGGGAGGTGACTGAGGGAGAAGACTTCTGAGAATGATGGGAGGAGCCAGGAGGTGGAGAAGGAGGAGGGGAAGACTGTTTGGGCTTTGGTGAGGGTCCCACAGGGACCAGGGGACTGATGATGTTGGCTGCTGTTAACTGAGCAGTCAAGTTCTGGATGGAGTCCAGAATCTTGGTCTGCTGAGTTCCCTGATCAGCCACACGAGTCTCCAGTCTCTGGATATGCTCATCCCAGTTTGTGAAATGGTCGGCTGTCAACTTTTCTTGCAATAGTACCAGCTCAGCCAGGTCTCTGGTACACTGGGCCACCCTCGTATCAGCAACAGTTTTCCCGGCCTGCTGCAGCAGGTGCTCCTTGCGAGATGCATCTGTTGCAGCCTCCAATTTTGCTGCCTCCTGTCTCTCGGCTTCTGCGAGCAGCGCCTGTTGCTGCCGCAACTGCTCCTGTATCTCTCTCTTGCGCCACTGCGCAGGGGTCAGGGGAGGGGGAGGAGGTGTTGTGGTTGAGGGTTCCCCTTCAGCCTTGATCACGACCTCCACCTTCCCTGCACCTGTGTCAGCTGCGTCAGACATTTTCCCTCACAGAACAACAATAAAACAAAAATGAAACAGCAGGGGGTGCAACGATTTACAGATCACACAAACACTCAAATTTCGCTGCACTGTCAGTTCACAAAGCAATGTGGGTTAGTGGGCACAAGCAGTTAGGGTTGGAATGAAACCACTGGAGTCAGTAGTCAGGCTGACAGGGTGTTCAGTAAAACCATTCACTAACGATTTCCTACACCTGACACTGAACCTTTACTGAAGTTACAACATGCAGTTTCACAACATTCCAGGGGTCACTAGTATTCCAGAGCCCATCAGAAAGCAGAGTAGATTAGTAGTATTGGTAGGGGTAGGCAAGAATTAACTGAAACACAGCGACAGGTAGTAGCGATTTAGTAGATTACTCCCTGACAACCCCAGACTCAAATTTCACCAGTGTTGACATCAACAGAAATTACCCCAGATATGGCGAATTTCAGGAATGCACTGTAATGACCCAAATACAGTGTTTCTGGACTAGCGCTTCAGCAGGGTTGCTACAAATAGAATTGCGATTCACCCCAGACTGACAGACTTGAATTCTGACGGTCAGATTTTGAGTTATGACTGACCCTAGGTAGACTAGACTTTAAATAGACTCAGCGCAAAACTCAAATCCACAATATCACTGTCTTTTCAGTACAGACTTCACAGAATGAGCATACAAGATGCAACACAATACTGTAAAGCAGTCCCAGAACAATTTGGAGTCAGAACAGGTCAGTAGATGAAGAGATATGAGTCAGGGTAGGGAGGAAGAAGATGGATATGGTTGTCCTCCAGTCTGACAATTTCACGATTGTTACAGTACTGTCAGACAGACCATCAATCCTATCTTTACTAATTCTATACTAATCGCTATTCAGGGATTCATACAGAACGAACTCACTTGAAGTGTAACCCTCAGTAGATGATGAAGCTTTGGCTATGGCTGCCAAACCCTGGTCTCGCCAGTACTTGCAGACAGTCTTCCAGAGCTTCCCACGTACAGAATCCCCTGAAACTTATTGATCCGCTCCAGTATGACGAGGCGATTCACCCCCAACTCTCAGATACACTGAATCTGCCCCAGTGGCGAGAGAGAACTCTCCTGAAGGTATCTCGCCACTGCAGGGTATGGGCCGCTGGTGCTAAATTTAGCCCTGAGTAGGGTTAATTTAGCAGGAGGTGATCCTGCGATCAATCCTCCCTCAGCGCTACACTGGGAATGAAGCCGCCACCCAGTAATCACTGGATTAGGGTAAATTTTGCCACCCTAGACCCAGTCAGCAACTGAGGTCAGGAGGGTGGATAGCGAAATAACCCTATTCTCGCCACCTCCAATCAGGCACTCAGACAGGCTTAGGGTGCCTGATCAATCGCAACTGATGTTCCTGCAATCACCGCTTGTATCCCTTCTTCCCTACTGGATAGTCACTGGAGATGGAGAACCACCATGGATCTTCTCGCCAGTTGTTGCGCTCAACCCTCTGAGCTCCAATTCCAGACTCCGCTCTGATACCAACTGTTACGAACTTGGTTGTCTGACAATTTGATTGCCACTCACACTCAGAAGTACTCACACACGCCCATACATGCATGAGACAAAGGGGAGAAGGAGACAGGG
>BFEA01000166.1:1863667-1876152 GCA_003427395.1 Chara braunii | reverse complement strand
GCCTTTTTTTTTTTTTTTTTTTTTTTTAAACAAGCTCCATCTATTGTTGGGGAGCTGCCCCTGAATCTTTCATCTCCTCCATGTGTACTCTTGCCTTGGGCACAGGGCCCCCGGCAACAAGATATTTAAAAAATTCTCAAAAGGTTGGGCCCTCTACTGGGAGGAGCTGTGTGTCTCCCTCCAGTGCTCAGCCACCAAGGGTTTTCTTCGGGGGAGGGGGGGGCACACCATTTGTGTGTGCCTTGCTGTCTAAGGGTGCTAAGAGCACACTTGCTTCCCAGGATGGTTCCTTGTCTACTGGTGGAACGCTGCACTTGCTTGAAACCAGGTCCAGAATCTGCCACCAAGTAATGTGAAAGCCAAAAGAAAAAGACAGTTTGCAAATGTGAAATCAATACCTTTCTTCGAGTTTCTTGGCCTTTTGGCTAACCAAGATCAAGTGCTTTTTCCTAGGCTACCAAATGTCCGATTACCAAGTGTTTCGGCCGGACGTCGAGGACCCGAATTGCCCGGGATCCCGGACAACTGTTTTCTGGCAGATCTGGATGGCCTACGAGTCGGGTTTTGGCGCCAATGCTCCGCACTCTCGCTGCAGGGACCCCCAGAAAAAAAGAATTCTGAGGTGTTTGGAGGACAAAAAAAAAGAGAGGGGGGGGGGGGGTTATTGGGCACACATTGCCACACAACCTACCTACGTCAGTGTAGGTGCAGCAGTTGCAGGCCCTGCGGGTGGGGAACCTTGAACAACTGCAGAATCTGCAACTGTTGTTGCAGCAGCAACAGCACCTGCAACTGCTGTTGCAGCACTTGTCGCAGCAGCTGCAATGACTGCTGCTGCAGCAACAGCAGCTGCAACAAGTGTTGTCGCAGCTGCAGCTGTTGCTGCAACTGCAGCACCTGCAGCACCTGCAGAACCTGCAGAACCTGCAGAACCTGCAACTGCTGTTGCAGCTGCAGACACAGCACTTGTTACAACTGCTGCAGCAGCAACAGCAGCTGCAACAAAGTGCTGCAGTTGCAGCAACAACTGCACCTGCTATTACAACTGCAACAAGTGTTGTCCCAGCTGCAGCTATTGCTGTAACTGCAACACTTGGTTGCAGCTGTTGTTGCTGCTGCAGTAATTGTTGCAGCTGCAGCTGCAACAACAGTTGCAGGTGTTGTTGCTGCTGCAGCAATTGAACATAAATACAGAGAAGACGTTGCTTCGTGCGCATGGTGTTGCTGATGCAGCTGCAACTGCTGCAACAGTAGCTGCAACAAATCTAGGCCATCAATTTTCCAGGCCCTGGCAGGGGGCAGACCCAGGCAAATTTTCAAATTCAAAAAGGCCCCATCTGGGTTGTCGATCTTCAAGTTTTTTTTTTTTTTTTTTTTTTTTTTCTTAAGCTCCAATCTATTCGTGGGGAGCAGCACGTGCTGGGAACCGGGCCCAGCGTCCATATGAAAAATTTACAGATGTTTTGGAAGTATGGCTAAGAAAACAAGAACATAGGCGAAATTCAGAAAATGACTCAGAAACCCCGTATCAATCCCCTTTACCTCACTCCAGCAAGACTTACTGCAGCAGAGCCACCATCTGCACTGCTGCTGTACCCTATTTCCATCCTACGAGCTAGCCCCCTCATTAGTAGGACGCTTGATATCCCACCATCTACTTCTCCTACTGACCTCGATTTTTGACCGGCAAAACATCATCATTTTGTTTTTTTTAAGAACACCCAATCACCCTAGAATCGCTCCTTCCCCTGGGTCACTCCAGCTCCCCCGGGGACTTACAATTTCCTTACCACATCATGCACATGCCCTTGCAGATCTGGGTTGCCCCTCCCTCCTTCCCCTCCCTAATTACCTCTTCCCCCCAGTCACTCCAGCTCCCTCAGGGACATACAATTTCCTTACCACATCACGCACATGCCCCCGTAATGTGCGCGAGCCCCACTGCTCCCCCGCCCCCCCCCTTGTGCCCCCCCTCCACTACTCAATCACCAACCACCAACCACTTTCTTCTCTCCCCCTCCCCCCCTCCTCCACCCCGATGCTGATTGTTGGCCAAGCAAGGACTCCCTCCCTCTCAAGGAGTACCACGCATCAATTACGACCCCAACGACGGAGGAACAGCAAAGGGTAACAGAGGCAACGCAAGGGAGGGGCATGGAGCATGAAGACTAGAGCCACATCTTCCACACCTTCTTCAGTCGAAGCACGTACTTACTGGAGTAAAGGGACGAACCACTTCAAATCGGGGAGCTTACAACAATACCAGGACCTGTGGAGGTCAGACGGGGGTTGGGGTGCTGAGGGGTTGGGCACAGAAAGGCGCAGCACCCCCTCATGGGACTATGATTGCCGAGTGGACAGCCTGGCACAGCACGACATAGCTACTCACTGTGATATACTGGGTCAGTGGGACAGTAGACTACAAGATACAGTGATATGGGATTATTGGGAGGGTGGGCACCGGGGGGCCGTTGGGGCTGTAGCCTCATGCCCCCACATTTCTGAATAAAGAACACAAAAGACATGAGATTGAGTCAGTAACAGCGGTAGTCTGGGTGGGTGGGATCAGATGGTTTTGGGGATGGTGGGGATAGGTGGGGATAGGAGGTGACTAAGGCAGATCCACATAACCATGCTAACACCTTACCGCATGCTGATACAGCACCGCACAAGAATGCAGTCCAAGTTATGGCAGGCAAGAGGATGAATGACGGTCAACAGGGTCTAAGGGTGTAAGGGTTTATGGACTTGTGGGTGTAAGGGGTTAAGGGTTTAAAGAGACCTGCCATAACACTTGGGCTCATTGGCCGCATAATCGCGCTGGATAGAATTAGCCCACTGACAAATTGACTGACATTCATGCATGTTCCATAGGAAACACAGTTAGGAACACAGTTAGGATCACAGTTAGGAACACTCTTAACCACATCTTATAAAGCACACCGCGATATGAGGCAAGAAACACACGCAGGAGTAACCTCAACAGACATAGGCACAACAACATATGGCAACGACAAGATAGATAGATAGATAGTACATAAACAGTCAGTGAATCTCAACAGGTCAGGATACCAACATCATAAGTGATAGTTCACTGAATACTCCATTACCAAAGACCTGATAAAACATTGGGACATTCACTGCGCCAAGAATGCTTACACTACCTTTGTTTCTCACATTGTATTATACAGGGACGCTGGACCCAATTTCCAGCAGGTGCTGCTCCCCACCAATAGATGGAGCCTCCTCGACGATGCTAGTGATGTTTGCTCCTATGAGCACCCCTTGCAGACGATCGGGTTGTTTTCAAAAAACAAAAACAAAAACAAAATCCCTACAGTTCCCCCTTCTCCACCCTAATTACCCTTTCCTCCAGGTCACTCCAGCTCCCTCAGGGACTTACAATTTCCTTACCACATCAAGCACATGGCCCCACAGAACTAGAGTTCCCCAAATCAATCCTCTCAAGCCCCTTGACCCCCTCCCCCAACTGCCATGACTGATCCGACCCCAAAATCAGTCTGGCCCTGAAAAGGTCAAACCCACACCCCTCCCTCTCCAGGGTAATATGCTCCACAAAACAAACTCCCCAACCCTGATCAATGCCTGTGTATGCATACCGTATACCAAGTGAAATTGTGAAAACCTACCGCCGTGATAATCTCCATGTACCGGCTGTGGTCACACACCAAAACCCTCCCTCTTCCCTCTTTACCTACTCCAGCAGGACTTACCATGACCAAGCGCCGTCGTGCCCTCTTTCCATCCAACTGGCTAGCCCCCTTCACCAGCAAGACGGGTTATATCCTCCCTAACAAGTCCCCCACCGCCAAACCAATGTCATACCACAACCAGCCCTGGAAATCTAAGATATCAATACAGTACCTCAGGAACTTGGAATTTCAACTCAGAACTCCAACAACTAAAGTATCGACTTCTCGCCTTTCAAATCAGAAAAAAATCAAGAGCAAAAGTCTTAGCATGAAAAATCAGGATTGAAAATTTATCAGACATGGAATTCCGCTCAGAATTAGAAAATCCATCTTACAGTCAATCTTGGTAATCATCCCTTGAGATCAGAGCAAAACTCTGATTTAGGAACTTCAAACTAAGACTACTACTCAAAAGATCTGACGGCCCAGATTGGGCTATTTTTTCCAAGTTCTCAGGCCTTACCGGCCTCAACAAAATTATGTTTCAAGCCTGGTCTGCCAGCCCAAGACCTCCCAGAGACCCGCCCACCGATCCCCGAACCAGCGAGAACCAGCCCCCTCCTATTTTTTTGTAGGGGGTGGACGTATTGTCTCAGTTGGACATCTCGGGCAGTTGCCCAACCGGACAAGACACTCGGGGGGCTAACCGACGTCCACCCCGGTAAGCTAGGGCATTTTTTATTTTGTTTTGGAAACAGAAGCAGCATGTACTGGGAACCGGGCCCAGTGTCCCATATGAGAAATTATACATAACAAATTGAGATATCGGGCCCATTACCTGGCTTCGGCAGTGTGGCCGAACCACCGGGTGAGGTGCTCCGCCTGGATGGAGATGGAGATGGAGGATGAGGGTGGAGCAAGATGGCACAACACAGCTCCCACGCACACTCCAACGCACGTACTCCAAACTGTGCGAATGTAGAATGATCCAAAGTACAGACTCTGGCTGGGGTATACCCCAGCGGACTAACTGGACTGGACTGGACTGGCTGGTACCGACGGAGGTACAGGCCTGGATTGGACTACCCCGAATACAACACAAGCATGTGAGAACAGGCCAAGAGGCTGGTCTCACAAGCCAACCAAAGGTCCGCTACACGATCCTCGGCCTGTGATGGATCGCCTAAATACAAGCACGCTTCCGCCAAGAAGCTGAACTCTACCAAAGAAAAGAAAACCCGGGTAGTCTAGGATGCGGAACAAGCTCCAAGCTGAGTCCATGCGATGCAACCTAGGATAGAAAATGTTACAAAAGCAGCAATGTCACAACTAACTGTCTAAGTGAAAGCAGAAAGCAACTAACTAGTATACATTTCATAAGAAAATCCTAGAATGTTGGAGGCAATAGCCTCAGTCTGGAAACAACTGACCAGTGTACAAGTCCTAAGAACAGCCAAAGCAAAAACAACTAAATCCTAGAAATGTCAAAGGCCTCAGTCTGAGAGCAACAAAACAATAACAAGACAACCATATGTCACAGGAGGGGTGTGCCGCAAACCATAGGGTGGGATGGTCTCTGAGGGTGGCAAATGCAACCTAGATGTCGATAACTCCTAAAGGCATCCACACATAAAAACAGGGAGACACATGTCATCAGGCTCAATGAGGGTAGGGAACTGGGAACGAACACAACCAATGACCCTAACAGATAGACCATCAGGGCGGGTAATGCTCGACTGAAGGGGTGACCGCTATGTAGGGTCTACCATGCAAGGGAATAAGTGAACCTGGTATACTGGGCGCACCTGGATGAAGCATGCAAGGCTACCTAACTAGGGCGTGAGGGCCGGCAGAGGGTAGAAAAAATACTGGGTAAGGGAATCATGCAAATGACTCCTAAGGTGAGGGAAGTCGGAGCTAGATTCGTAAGCTGGGAAGCCAGGGCAACGCTACGGTCCCGATGCCTATGCGTATACCGAGGGAGAGCCCAACTCAGAGGAACCTGGCTAAGGGAAACCATTAGGCGACACAATGAGGGTACTGTACAGGGTAAAGTGGTAAGAGAGTGAGACGTCTGAAGTAGGCAGAGTTGATCGTGACGAGGTCCGTGGAGTTGCCAATGACGTTCATGAAGGGAAGTCCGGAATGTCGTCGAGGAAGAGTTGCAACGTCGACGAGCTGAAGTAGCAGAACTGTAGTGGATGGAGTATTGAGAAGTCAAAGACGTGGGAAGATAAGTCAGAGTCAATCGTCATATCGAGCAAGACGACGACGAGTGCGCTGTGGACGCTCAGAGGCATCCCGCTACTGCTGAAGTTCTGCCTCAGATGGGGCAAACTCGAATTCAGCGGTCTCCTCAGCCGAGGGAGAAGGAAGAGGGTCAGTGGGCTGAGGAGGAGCAGTCAACTCAGCACGACGAGCACGGTCATAGGCACACACCAACATGCGAGCGTGCTGCAAGTGCTCGAGGGACTCCCAGGTAGCCTCCTCATCAGGGTAACCCTTCCAACGTACGAGATACTCGATGTGAGGAGGGTTGTCGTCGGTGAATCGACGACCAATGATATATGAAACGAGGAACTCCTCGTTGCCGTCCACCATGATGCGTGGAGTGCGCTTGCATGGTTGTCCAGCGAAACGCTCAGACGGTCTGCGGTAGGGACGCAGTAACGAGACATGGTAGACATCGTGCACACGAGCCTGGCGTAGGTAGTCGGGCAGCTTCACATGGAAGCTGACCGGGCTAGATGCCGTATCAGAATCGACGGCCTAGAGAATGCGGCATGGGCCAAAGAAGCGTCGCCGAAACTTGTGAAGTATGTCCGCTTCGAGCTGTAAGTGGCGAGCGTCGACAAGCTCATCATCACCGAGTTTGAATGAATGATCCATCCTCGATCGGTTCGCACGTGCGGCCATGCGAGTTTGGGAAGCGGTTGTATGCTCATGCGCGGTCTTCATGATCGACGTCATGTGTGCAACCCAATCATCCAGCGCGAGACAACTCGTGTCGGGGTGCATCTGTGACGGTCGAAGGAAGTCTGCGGGAACACGAGGGTGATAGTGGAGGTCGCAATAGTAAGCCGACATCCCCGTGGCTGGCGAGACGGCGTGGTTGTAGGCTATCTCCGCGTGGGCAAGATGAAAATCCCACTGCTGATCGTCATGAACAATCTTTCGGAGAATATCTCCGAGAGTCTTATTTGTGACCTCGGTCTGACCATCAGTCTGGGGATGGTAAGACGAGGAGAAGCGGAGCTGGGTGCTGTACACCTCATGGAACTATCGCCAGAATCGGTTGGTAAAGCGCGGGTCACGGTCAGATTTGATGCTCCGGGGTAAATCGTGGTCACACACGACTCGGTCAAACACGATATCGGCGACCTCACGTGCACTGATGGCATAGCAGCACAAAATAAAGCGTGCATGTTGCATGAAGCGGTCGACGACGACCAGGATAGCAACATGACCGGGGGGGAGTCGGAGAATGAAGAGGACCAATAAAGTTCATCGAGATGGACTGCCAACGACCCTCCGGGATAGGAAGAGGCTGGAGCAAACCATAAGGCAGGTGGTTCGCACTGTTCATCTCCTAATAGGTGGGACACTCTGCGGCGTAGTCCTTCACAAAGTCCTTGCGCTTCGGCCAAACGTACTGGCGGCTCACACGAGCCCACGTCTTGTGGAAGCCCACATGACCGGCGGCTGCCTGGTCATGGAACTCTGCGACTGCCTGGACACGTAGCTGTCCAGTGGAGGGAACGCAAATGCGGGGCTCTCTGGTGCCCTGTGAACCGTGCCAGTACACAAGACCGTTGTCCCCGAGAGAGTAGTTCGGGACGGTCTTGCCACTCCGAAGGGTCGCATGGACGTCGCGGTACTCGGGGCAGTGGCGGTACTGAGTGCGAAACTCGTCAGTCACGGCGTGGTGGACGGTGGTGACCGAGATGACAACGAGTTGGATCTGCTTCAAATTATGGTCAGGGCGCCAGGACAAGGCATCTGCAACCCGATTGGTCTCACCCTTGATGTTCTTAGTGGTGAAACTAAACTCGGATAGGTCACGTCACCAGCGAGCCTGTCAAGGAGTGAGCTTCGACTTTATCAAAAAAACCTCGACGACAGAGTTGTTCGTGCGCGTCGTGAATGGTGCCCCGTGGAGGTAGTGACGTCAGTGTCGAGTGACATAAACTAATGTGAGAACCTCACGTTCATCAACAGTGTAGTTTATCTCGGCGGGCAGGAGCTGACGGGAGTAGAAGGCTATCGGACAATCACCTGAGCGAGACTCGACAGTGCCATCCTCGACGATGGTAGGAGAATAATCAATAGAAGGGTCGTCAGTAGTTGGACGAGTATGCATCAGGTGGGAAGCAGTGGTAGGGGTAGGGGGTGGGAAGTGAGGAATGCGAGGATGAGACGAATCAGGAGAGGGGGGGGAAATTTGAGTAAGCACTGCTCCTACAACAAAGTTTGATGCATCGGTGGTAAGGATAAAAGGGCGATCAAAATCGGGTAGGTGGAGAACGGGTGCACATGTCACCGCCTTCTTGAGGGCGCAGAACACGTCCTCGTGGAAGGGTGTCAAAACCCATAGCTGGTTCTTCCGAAGGAGGGTAGAGGTAAGGATGTAGGAATACCTAGCATATCCCTAAATGAAATTACTATAGTAACAAGCTAGGCCTAGAAAACTGCGAAGCTGCTTGACGGATGTGTGGCCGAGTCACTCTGCAATAACAGTGATCTTCACGTCGTCCATGTGGAGACCCTGGTCAGGCACGTAGTGTCCTAAGAATCCACTTTCTGTTGGTAAAAGCGGCACTTGCTCAACTTGGCGTAGAAGTCATGTCTGCGCAAACGGTCAAGGACGTCGTGGAGGTGTCTGAGATGCTCCTCAAGGGTACGACAGTAGATCAGGATATCGTTGAGGTAGACAAGAACGTACTGCTCCAGGACATCCCTGAAATTATCATTCATCACCGTCTGGAAGGTAGCGGGTGCGTTGGTGAGGCCAAATGGCATCACCGTAAACTCATACTGGCCGAAGCGCGATCGGAACGCTGTCTTCGGCTGGTCCGCTGCAGCGACGTGGATGTTATGGTAACCGCTACGGAGATCAATCTTCGTAAAGAAGCGGTTGCATGCTAGGCGGTCGAACAGCTCGTCGGAACGAGGCATTGGGGTAGTTGTTCTTAACCGTGCAGAGGTTGAGACCGCGGTAATCGATGCAGAGACAGAGAGTTTCATCCGCTTTGTGAGCAAAGAGGATGGGTGCACCCCACGGGGAGTTGCTGGGTTTAATGAAACGCTGTCTCAGGAGCTCCTCAAGCTTACGCTTGAGTTCAGTGGCCTCGGGGATCGAGAGTCTGTAGGGTGCCTGATGGTGAACACGATAGTCAGGCACAAGCTGGATGGAGAGCTCGACGTCACTCATCGGTGGGATGTCGGCGTACGAGAACGACGCTGGGAAAACGTTGTGGTATTCTCGAATGAGGTCACGAATTGCGGGCTCCAGGTTGGCTGTATAGTGTGCGAGTTCCTCAGCGTCAGCGTCGGCGCATGACGACAAGTGGACTCGACGAACGGCGGAGGGAGGGAAGTAGAGACGAGAGCCATGGAGATAGGAGGATCTGGCTCTGGAGAGATGAGCTCGGCGTCTAGGTAAGGTGGATCATAGTGCAAGAGATCCGTAACGTTCACCGTAAAGAAGGTGACGTCGTCTTGTCAGATGAAGTGGGTGAACTGCCGAGGCGAGGTGACAGTGATAGTAGGAGATGGTGTGAGCACGTTAGGCTCGGGGGGGACAGGATGGGGGCGTGGTGTTGCGGTGGTACCTATGAAAGGTACGCGATACGTCTGCCCACACTTCGTTATGAGAACTAGAGTGTTGGTCACCCAATCGGCCTCAGTGCTTCGGAACCTACGAAACCACGGAGTCCTGAGAATGAAGTCGTACCCCGTCTCCATCACATCGAAATGTGCAGAGGAGCGGTGGCGACGAGACGTCGGGGGACGATAAGTTGGCTCCAGAGTGAGGAAGAAAGGGAGGTCGGTGACCGTCTGATCGAAGAAGCGCTGGTTTTGTCGTCTCCTAGGGGGTGACAGAGATGGGAGTCGGAGACCCTGTCGTGGGTAAGCGTGCTTCCTTCACACCCATAGGTGAATGAAGTCGCCCTGAGAACTGGAATCCCACAACGCTAAGTACACACTCGTGGAGGTCCCGAGTCGTACTGGAATGATCGGGAGGGTGCGATCAGGGTCAGAGAGGATGGCGAAAAGGCGACGAAGTGCAGCGGCATGGAGGGTCAGTCGCTCCTGAGAACCTGGAGCATGCTCAAGTCCAGAAGGGAGGACACAACGTCTTCGCGAGTCGCAAGCTGCTCGCTGCAACGGGCTGCTGAAATGGCTCGACACGTCGGTAGCCGCAGAGAGGTAGGAGGGGTGATGGTGGTCTGCGGAGGCGCGAACGGTATTGCGACAGAGGGCTGAGTCTACTCTGTCGGGTCCTGCGATACCTCAACTCCATTAGCGAGAGGGGCAAACCGTGACGAAGATGTCGGGAAGCCGACTACTGAGGAGGGCGCATGTGTACACTGCATCGTGGCTAGGAGGCGCCGCGGGGATGCGAGGCGTCGAGGGGGGACTGAGCACAATGCTGGCGGGAAAGCTCAACGTAGTGGCGGTCGAGGGCGGCGGTGTAAGGGCACCTCGATGAGGTATGACCGTCCTGGCGGCAGCGCAAACACCCATGCCGACCAAAAATGGCCGCTCGCTCCTCGGTGGAAAGGAGACCGCGAGGAGGGACAAAGCCCTGAGGAAGGTCCTGCTGAGGGACCTCAGGGGGCGACGCGCCAGCGTGACCAGAGTGGCTGCGTGCTCGAGAGAGGGTGGAGAGGGCGAGCTGGAGGCGCTCGGCTGGACGGTAGAGTCCTCCAAGTGGTAGTGGACGACCTCGCAGAGGTCGAGGTCGTCGCTATGGTCACCTTCAGGTTATAGCAGGGCAACAACGTCCTGCTCACCACTGGCATACTCGAGCGAGCTGAAGCGGCGCGAGAAGTGGCAGCCCTGCTGAGCGAAACGTTGGGGACGGTCGTGGAAAGGGGAACGACGCTGGGAAGTGTCGTGAGAGAAGGAGGGAGCGTAACCAGTACGTTGAGGCTGGGAGCGGGAAGTGCAGTGAAGACGGGCCCGCATCCGTTGATGGGCTCTGACGACCTCGTACGCTTGAGGGGCCGATGTGAAGCCATAGTACCGCCATAACTCGGAGTGGTACTCAAGGGGAAGGCTGGCCAAAAATTGATCGATGAGGGAAACCTCGGGGAGGAACGCCACTTCACAAATGAGGCGGGCGTCCTGAAGACTTGGATGTGGCGGTCCAGACCGGCAGCGCCACCAGAGGCGAACCAACGTGTACTGACAACACGCTCGAAGGCGTCAGTCACGTCAAGCCGGGCTCCGAGGCGATCCTCGAGGAACACCTGGAAATCCATGAAGGTCGAGGTCCGAACCTCACGAAGGGAGTGAATGTAGAAATCCTCCCAGGCATCGAAAGGACCCTCACGCATGCACGTGGAGAGGTGAGCCACCCACTTGTCGGGTAGGACGTCCATGAGCTGAAGCATGCGGGTGGCAGACTGCAGCCACTGAGACATGCATATCCCTGTACCGTCATACAAGGCAATGTCCGTCAAGCGGAGGAGCGGTGCGCCAACGGTTTGGCGGCGAGGAGATCGAGGAGCAGAGGTCTGCGCTACGACCAAGTCATTCGGGGTAGGTCCTGGAGAAGGGGGCGCAACTGACTGTATGCCCGGGCCGCATGGTGGACTGGTGGGCGAAACAGTGGCAGGCTGAGTGGGAGCTGTGGTAGGAAAGGTTGCAGCAACCGATGGAGTAGGAAGGAGGTAGGATGGGGGTGGAGGGTGTGCAGGGCGAGGGAAGCGAGCCTACATGGATGGAAGAGTAGAGGAAGAAGGAGGTGCGCCCGAAGGCGCGGCCACCTATGAGGGTGGGGGTGGTAGACGGCGTAAGAGGGCGAGGTCGACCCGGGTCTGGGCGAGGTCGGCCTCGAGAAGTTGGACGTAGATCGAGTGAGGAGTAGGAGGAGGAGGAGGGGAAGTAGACGCACGAGGTGCGCGCGACATCCCATAAGGGGGGGAGCCAAGTGGCGTTGCGGTCGTGCGAAGGGGAGAGTGAAGCGGGGCACTCGGAAAAGTTGAGACCGCGGCAGAGGGCTGTGGTCCCGTGGCCGTAGTGACCGCAATCTAGGTGGGTGTGCCCTTAAAGTGAGGGAAGGCCTGACCCGAGGCAGCCGTCGTGCTAGGAGCGTGGACGGTCACCAGGATGGTCGGGTCGGGGGTAGTGGAGGAGAAAGCTCCACCGTGGCCACCACGTCGGAGGACTGGGGACCCAGACTGGGAGCCAGGAGAAGAGAGAGTTAGGAGAGGAAGGACAAACAACGTCCTGGAGTTGCCGCATGCTAGCGACAAGAGTTGCCACCTGCGCCTGTAAGGGCGTAAGGGTTGCCAGTTGCGCCTGGATGGGCACGAGGAAGGAGGTGAGGAGAGTGTGCAGATCCACCTGGGCTGATGGCCCTGGACCGCCGGCACGGGTGTAGAGCCTGATGCTGAGGTCGTCGCCGCATCGGCGGCTTGTGACACGCTGTCGACCGTAGGGAGATGACGGGCTGGACTGGAGGGGCCGGAGGAGGTCCGCGTAAGCGCGTAAGCGGAGGGCGTAGGGGGGATCAACGCCTACGTTGCCACTTGTACGCACCCTCGTACGAGTACGAACTCGTACTCTTGTACTTGTACGCTACTCGTATGCTAGGGGCCCCGT
>BFEA01000166.1:1840017-1852299 GCA_003427395.1 Chara braunii | reverse complement strand
CTATGTAAGCTGCTATTGAAGAGTCAAAGACTACGTAAAACATAAGAACACTACCTCACATGGCATATTAAAACAACAATGCATGACATGAACCAAGTTCAACCAATGCATACGCATCTTCTACGAAAGGCAACCACAACTCTTTCCACATTGATGTAGCTCAGTGGTTAGAGCACCGGTTGGAAATGCGCATTGTGGTATAAGGTTGCGGGTTCAACACCCCGCAGCCTTGCGCATGGACACCGGCAGGGAGTTAGATTGGCGCACGGCTGGACACACATCCCCTCGGGCTGACGCATGGTACAATTACAGACACTGCCTGCTCACCACCCAAGGGTAGTCCACGGTGTTGTATGTTGGTTGTGGGTTTCACAGGGTTTGCTTGGTGTGTTGGTCTCGGGTGTTCTGATGTTCTCCCCAGTCTGGCATATCACAAGTTCGTTCCATTTCCGGTAGTCGCTCAGACGGTAGAGTCTTGGATTACATGTTACAAGGTTACGGGTTCGAGCTTGGTTCGGTCCTTTGGGGGGGGTCCTTGTCCAGCTTGCCCCGTTCTCTCCTCGATACACACACATGATTCACAGAGTACACATAGCTTTCTGGCATACACACATAGCTTGCGAATTACATATCGCCTATGGGTTACATACATAAGTTTCCACACATGATACTGTCTACATAGATTCACAGAATATACACACACACAAAAAAAACAGGCTGGGGAGCTAGTCACTGGTGGGGTCTAGTGCCTGCAGTAGGTTCAGGTAGGCTGGACAGGGTGCCATTGGGTGCAGTACCTACTGACATTCGGATAGAACTGACTAGTGGCTACATATGGGGCCTGTAGTTCATTGTTTCGGCCTGGCGTCCGAAGTTCCCGTTCGACAAGGTTCCTCCGATTCGGCTTCCACCAGGGCTGGGCAATCTATCAGCCCTCTACGAATGCTCACTACCCGCAGGTTCCCTGACAAACCCTTCTAACACTTCCCAACACCGTCTTACTCCCTGCTGAGCTCTTCCAGGCCTCATGCCCCCACCCTGCTGGGTTACAGGGCAACACAACTCGCCCCAGCTCTGACCAGCGTCATTCCAGCAGCAACCCTTGGTCGTCCCTTGGGATGCCCACCCCAAAGCATACCCAGATCTCTCTACCAGGCCTCACGCTCCTGCATCAGCAGGTTACAGGGCAACACCCCAGCACCGGCCAGCGTCGTTCTGGCATCGAACGGCCACAGATCACTGAGTGTAACAGCATCGAAACCGCCTAAGATGGATTGGTAAGAAACCCTAAAGTCCTAAGACATTCATAAAAACAACCGACTTTTTTTTTTTCCCATTCAGACTCTACCAAGTCAATAGAATATGTGTGTCAAAATGCCGCCCCATCACAAATCAGATAGGTGAAACCTATTCAATCCACCTACGACCACCACCAGCATGGCTAATTTCAGCACGAACCGAAGCTCTTCCAGGCCTCATGCTCCCATCAGGTTAGGTTACTGAGTTGCACCACCTTGCTCCAGCACCGGCCAGCATTGCTCCAGTTACAACCCCCGATGACCACTGGGACTGCCCCCGCAAACAGCCCCCCAGAGCTCTCTACCAGGTTTCACGCCCCCACTAAGCTAGGTCACAGAGTTGCGCCACCTGGCTCCGACTCTGGCCAGCGTTGCTCCAGCATCGGTCTTCGAGGGCCACCGACTTTTCAACCACCCCTCGCAGGATCACAGATGGCTTGCCAGATAACACCTATTCCTACGACCTCCTCGAGAGGCAACCAAATGGAAAGCTATAGTAAACTGGATGATAGGTTTCTTCGAGAGAGATCGCCCCTCCCTCCCCCTACCCCTTCCCCCTCAGCCCTACACTGCCTCCGCCAAGGAGAGTCACCCACTCTCCCTCGGCCCCAATATAGGACCAATCCTCTCCCCCCCTTTCCCCAGGAGCACGCAGTTCCCACCTAAAGCGTGCCCCCCCGCCCCTTGCCCATTTCCGCCTCCGCAGGGACTGATGTTGACCCACACACAGTCCCTGCCCCAGAATAAGGCAACCCCCTACTCCGCCCCTAGCCTCTTTGAGACATTCACCCCCCACCTTGCGATGCCCGTGCAGGATAGAGCTTCCCCCACACCCTTCCCACCGTTCATCCCTCCGGGAACAATCCGATCTAGCCGACTACAGTTATTGATGACACACTTACCAAAATATCATTCGCTTGGATTTTATTGGATTTTGTTGATGACGATGGACAGCACCCTGAAGACGATGATAATGAGAATGATGGCAACTCACCTGCTGACGTAGAGCAACATCTAATGAAAAGAAGCTGATGATGATGATGATAATGATGAGAATGAAAATGGAATGATGATGCTGATCATACCAAAGAGCAACACCAACAGCCCCTATGATTACAAACTGATGATGATGATGATGATGATGATGATGATGATGATGATGATAGCGATGATGATGGTGATGTCGACAATGATGATGATGATGATGATGTTGATGATATTGATGACGCACTGATGATGATAATTATGGTGATGTCAGTAATGATGATGATGATGATGATGACGACGCACAACGCCCTATGACGACTACAAGATGATGATGGTGATGACGAGCACCTTGGATGATAACCTAAAGATGATGATGATGATGATGATGATGATAATGAAGATGATGATGATGATGATGATGATGATGATGATGTTGATGATGATGATGATGATGATGATGATGATCAACGCCCTATGATGACGTCAAGCTTTGCCAACCGTGCCGTATGATGGAGAGATATTTCAATATGGTGATACAACAATGAGTGACGAGCAGCACCCCTGATGCACGGCTCCTTGATAATAGTGATGATCTTAGCGCCGAATAGGAGTGAAGACATACGCTGTGACGAACCACTTTCTGTAACGCGCGAGTTTCTGCGCGGTTGCAGTGAGGGGTCCTAAGCTGGGAAGATTGGGCTAATTACGGGAAATCGGGATCGGTGGAAAATTGCATCAGTACCCTTGCTTCTTCGTCTTTTTCGTCGCTTCTTCGGGGCTGGGTGTTTCCTGGGACGACCGGTTGAGTAATTGGTCGGATGGATGTCTGGCGCGCCACCGCGCGCGCGAATAATAAATGTTGACGTCGTTCTTTCGTTTCGATTTCGATCTTTTGGGCGCGGACATCGCGCGGGAAATTGCTTCGTTCTTTTTGAATTTCCTTTCAAATCTTTTTCGAATTTTTTCGAGCCCCTTATGGCTCTCGGAATTTCGGATTTTCCTTCTAAAGCTTGTGCTTTTTGCTTTTTCGTATTAGAGAGGAATTTAGGAATTTAGTAATTAGGATTTTTCCTGCTGCGCGGCACGTTTTGTCTAGGCGCTTTTTCGTGCGGCTGCAACGGTACTCTGATTAGTGGGCGCCTTTAATCGTGTGTGTAACTGTAATTTTGGGCAGGCGCCATTGTAACTGTATCTCTCTTCTTGCACTTCGACTTTCCCGCTCTCCCTCTCTTTCTTTTGCTGAAATTTCCGTAAGCCACGGTTTGTATGATCGGATCGATGCGTGGAGAAGGGTCACGTCCCCCACGCCGCGGCCGATCATGCAGAACGCAGGCGTCCTCTCTCTAATCCTCACTCTAAGTCCTAGTAATTCCATGTTCTTCGCACATGCATGCACGCTATAAATTTTGGTTGCGCGATTAGTCAGCTCTCTTAACCCGTTGTTGGAAGCTCGGGGTTGTGCGATCAGGAAGGGTCGGCACACGAGCGAAATAAGAGGTGAGTAGAGTCGGAGTTGGGCGACCTCACGGGCTGGTGCCGAACGCGCGGGATTGACTTGGGCCACGACGGACTGTGGGCACAGGCGAATCCGACGGGTGCGGGAGGACTAAGCGGGGTGACAACTTCGTGGGTTGGTGCGTGACGACGGACTGTCCGCATCGGAGAGAGAGAGAGAGGAGAACAGAGTTGAGGTTGATGGACGTGGATTTGCTGTTTCTTTGTCTCTTCTCCCTCTCCATCTGTGTACATACATTTTGATTGCGGCTTCGGGCGGTTTGCCCATTCTTATCTTCATTTCGACTCTTTGGAATCAAGACTTGGGTTTTTGCTCATACGTGTCCTTGCGATGGCATTATGTGTATGATTGTCAAATGTATGAATGCATGAATGTTATGCCTGCTTGCCTATCTTTTTGCGGAGACTCTTTGCCCTTGCTTTTTGTTTGTGCCAAATCTTTGCTTGCACCGGATGCAGCGATAGATGGGATACGAATCTAGCCCCGATGTCGATTTCGTTCTCGTTTTTGCTTGACCCATGATGAGGTTGTAGGCGCCACTGAGTCGGCCTGTCCTACATGTGCTCGTGCTCGGTGAGGATATCCCGACCCGCGCTATCCCATCGGCAATGATACCATGACGCGATCTTGGGGCTCAGACTCATCCTATGACCCGGACTATTTCACCCCTATAATAAACGAGCTCATAAGGACCCGATACCCTTGTCACACGGAGAATCGGCTATGTCCGCGGGAATTTCATTGTGCCACCACTAGCGACCCTCGGTGCTCCGATTTCCCTTCCCCCGACCACACCTACTACTTCACCCACCCGGGATTCGTTGAGATCACCACCAGTTTCCCTCCTTTCCACCTCCTTCTCCCGTATCATCAACTCAGTGTCGTCCCGTGGCCGGCCATAGCCCCCTATTGGCCCAACACGTTTTGCGTAAACTGCCGACGCAGCAGCGCACAAAGAACCCCGGAATTCCGAAGGCCCAACCCAACCACGCGGCGGCCTACGCCACGTGGCGGCCCCCGACGGCCTAACTTTTCAGGACCATCTCCACCCCGAAGGAATTTTCCCGTAACCCGTCGCCCGCAGTGTCCCGGCCCCTTCGGACTGTGAGGCCCTTGCGCGCGTATCCCCCCCCCGTTCGCCTAATTGCGTTCATACCCCTAAGACTCCCCCATTTCCCCCAAAAATCCTTGGCACACCCCTTTTCGCACTTCCAAGCCCACACTCCACTCCGATCAGGAAGTCGCGCTGGGCGTGAGGTTGGTATCGGAGCCCGACACGTGGCTAGGGTCTTAGGATTGATAACACGTTAATTAGGCGACCTGGCTAACCGTGGGCGACCTTGCCCTCGGAATGCGCATAGACGCGACCCTATCATCACCAGAAGCAGATCGGCTAACCGACGAGCAGCCAATATGGCTGCAAACGTGCAAAATCCAGTTCCGCAACAAAATGTTAATCCACCTAATCAACCTACCCCACGTGCACGAGCTCCCATGTCGCCACCAGATCTCTATCTATTTGATCGGGCGCACCATCTCGTAGGAGCGTGGCTGGCCACGCTTAAAGCACAGCAGTGCGATAATCACGAAGCACAGATGAACATTCCGGCTCGAATGGGAGGAGACGCTCATCATTGGTATAGTACCTATGTATCGGTGGATCTCCCGACCTTCAAACGGGATTTCATGAATCGATTTGATTATATCCACCCCGAGCAAGCACTGTACATGATCAAGGACCGAGTGCAAAAACCGCTCGAATCCGTTGCAGAATATCAAAACCGGTTCTACCGAATGTTCGTAAAAACTGAGCGAGGTGAGCAAGTAGGGAGAGATCTCTTCATTGACGGACTCCGCAGTCGAACAATAAGGGCTAAGTTGAGAAAGCAGTTTTCCCCCATCACCCATACACTACAACAAATTATGGTTGCTGCGGAAGAAATGGAACGAAAGTTCGCGGCGAACTTCCTAAAAGGAGAAGATTACCCTAGAGACGGAGATTCGACCGAGCTCGCTCGAGCAAGAGCAAAGCTGGCTGCTTTACAAAACAAATTTGAAAACATGGGGTTCGTATCAGGACCTGTCACCTATATGGAACAGATAGGCCCCAAACGAGTAATCCTAAGTGAGACTCCAAGCATCTCTGCTCCTATGATGCCCCCGCCCGTCAGGGCATTACCCCCACCGCCGGTAGAGGCTCCTGTACGATCAAACGAATCGGCGGCCATTTTCGAACTAACCAAAACTTTGATAAGTTTGATCCAAGAAAGCAAAAAGGAGCAGCGAGAGCACAATGCTCAGTTGGAAGCCATGATGAGGAACATGCAACCTATTGCGGTGCGTGCCCCTCCGATGCAACAAGGATTAGCCCCCGTCCTTGCTCTCGGAGGAGCTGCGAACAATCTGAATGTTTGCTACGCCTGTCATCAGCCCGGACATCTAGCCCGTGATTGCCCCCACCGACCTCCACAACAGCGGATCAGAGTCGCACCTATGGCTGCGGCTCCCATCGCCAAAGGACCTGGACGAGTCGGAGCCTTGATGGAAGAAGTAGAGGGTGGGGGAAGTGAACTTGGCCACCACGGAAGAGGCCACCGAGCTAATTCCGCTAGATCAGTATGTGTCGCTGGGATATCTTGGGCTAGGAATGATCGGAACAATCAGACCAGCGCCAGAACCGAAAGAGGTGGCGGAGTGGCGACCGTCCTTAGGAGAAATGGAGTCGGGAGAACCCACCTTCGTCACAGGAAAGATCGATGTACTAAACATCATCTGAGCCTTGGACCATCGGATTCCCCTTCCGATCGGTCATCTACTCTCGATCTCCGAGCAAGCCAACGAGCGAATGTTACAGCACTGTAAAGCGAATCGAAAGCGATTCACTCTCGCCCGAGCACCGAACGTAAAAACCAAAGGCCCTGCGCCGGAAGAAAACCCAACAAGCACTCCGGATCCGATACGGATAGGATTAATTGAGAAAGACGATCATTTCCTACGAATTAAACCCATTCCGTGGAAATCCGCAGAGTGCGATATAGAAATTTGGGGAATTCCTTACAACGCCATTATACACTCAGGAGCAGCAGTGTTGGCTATTTCACTGAGAGTGGTCGAAAGGGCAGGCAGGAAAAACATTCAGATCATGCTCACCGAGAAAGATCAGCTCGTCTCGGCAGATGAGGAAAATATTAAAATTGTGGGGAGAATGACCAACTTCGCCTTCCGATTAGGGAAAGTACACGCGAATGGGGATGTCGTAGTACTAGATGTTAATACGTACGACGTTCTTTTCGGATTTCCAGCTCTTGTGGCATTACGAGCAAACCTGGATTTCGAACGACGATCGATCGTCCTCCGAAATACAGGAGGAAAACCCTACGCTGTGCTCATGCGATTGACCCTTTGCACTACTATTAACGAGGTTCCGCGGTGTCGAGCGCATCGGTCCGGCACCGCCTCAGGGCAGCGCGGGACCCTCCCGACTGCGTCGAACAGGAGTAGGATAAAATCCTTCGTTGCAATATACATGAAGCTTTCACAAGCCGTTCCGGCCGAGTGCGCCAGCCATACCTCTCGCGAGCCCCTACGACAGGATAGGGCCTGCGTGAAGCACGTCTTACCTCCACCTTACGGGAGCTGTCACCTCCCTTCGGTGGGCGTATCCCCACCGAGCTACCAGTCCACAGTACGAAAGCTAATCAGTTGCAATCGCAGAGGTGGACCAGCCGAGGGCGTTTCTCGTTCTCTGTAGCATAGGGGGTACGCGCGGTAGTACGCCTCTATCGAACCCGCACGCGAGCCGACATCTTGGGGGGTTGAAGTCCCAAGCGCGGTTCGTCATGGTCGACTAGGACGCATCCCACACACCACGCGCACTTCACTTTACAAACACACATACACATGAAACAACATATATACGAAACAACACAACACAAACAGCGCGACAACGCTCCTAGCCCCTCGGTAGCCAACCCATAGCTTTCCAATGCGGAAATCAAATAGGCGTCGTGCACGAGACTTAATATAAAACCGCGCGGACGCAGGGCTAACTCATATCGACTCGCAATGCAAGCATACACAAGCGGTCGCAATGATGGCGTACTATGTAGTACCCATACTTACACGGTCCTCGTTAATCTTGAGGGTCGCATTCGACACTCAAGTGTTGGCTGACACGCGCCTTGAGGGTTAATCTCTCGACGTTGGACAACCGTCAAGCGCGGTTGAAGACCACACACCCTCTTCTGCACTTTGTGCACAGTGGGTGGTACACAGGTCCATACCTGTGGTGGCAGTCGTTTCTTACTGCCCTGGAGATGAGTTCCATTCTGGGCCCGGACTGAAGTCAAGGGGTTTCACTTTGACGGCTGCCACCGACTACAATGTCCAACTATAAAAACTTTAAAAAGCAAAGGTAAAAAAGGAATTCCCCTTTTCTCTCAGGACACAATCTGGTTAACCCTTGCGTAAACTCACAGTGACCTCTCAAACACTCAAGGCACTCATAAATATATAAGGGTTGATTTTATAGGACGATCACTTCTTACAGTCACAATGTGGCTCCTCTCAACCATATATGTATGTATGTGAGCACATGCAGTCAAATCCCAAGTCCGAATCACCAAGCATACCTGCAATCACATCAAAGATTCAACCAGAAAGTCCATGCGTTACACGGGGTCAACTTCAACCATTCCCTGCTCTCACACCCCTTGCTTTAGCCATGCAAACATCAACCTCAGCGCAACCTCCCCGCAATAAAAATACTTAGTATCTTTGTCAAATGGTCATTCAATAAAGTCCGGGTAAAAACACAACAAACCAGATAAACCACAGGGCTAAAGCCTTTAGGTTGAGTGACAGAAGTGAATTGGAGTTGAATCATAAACCGACGAATCGGCAACCGACTTGTTATCAGTGATAACAGAAGATGATCATCAAGGGATCAAGCTGAATCTAGTTCTGAACTTGAACCAAATGATCAAGAGGACCTGTAACACATGACAGGTCAATGTCCCAGGCTAAACCTATAAGTCCATGGAAAATGATCCCCGTATCACGATCTCACTCAAGAATCATCCTAGTTAATTATATCTAAGCCTACCTCTAAGCAAGTGTCCAAAGAAAGGTAGACTCATGGCAGAATCTCCCCCATTCAGGGTGGATCGCCAGAATCGCCACCTGTCCAAATATAATCTATCTCCTCTAAACTAAGAAAATTTCGGCAGCGCTTCCCGTAGGGAAAGTGTCTTTCCAGAATTTATATATGCTTAAATATGGAAAACATAAATAATCTCTGACTCTGGAAACTCAAATTTTGTCTAACTCCCTGAATTAGAAGAAATTTGGGCAGCACTCCCTTTTGAAAGGGAGACTTCCCAGATTTATACTTAGTCAGATATGAACCCAAAAGAAAACTTGAGTTCAATTTTAGACCAGATTTAACCAACTCCTTAGTTTTGCAGAAATTTCGGCAGCACTCCCTTTAGAAAAGTGTTTTTTCAAAATTCATACAAAGCTAAGTCCAGATTTTAAGAATAACTTTGACTTCTCAAAGCCCAAATTCGTCTAACTATCTGAATTAGCAAAAATTTGGGCAGCACCCTCTTTAGAAAAGGAGACTTTACAGATTTTTACTAGGTCAGATACAAAGAAAAGACAAGTTGAACTTTAATAAGTCAAAAATTGACTAACTTCTTGGATTTGTAGAACTTTCGGCAGCGCTTCCCGTAGAGAAAGTAGTTTGCCAAGATATATACAAACCCAAGTACAAAAAAATAATCCCTGAAAATGCGAGAATTAATCTAAGTAAAAAAAACTTAGCTCAGAAAATGCAGGAATTGACACTAACTCCTATAGCTCTAGCACGTGGCGAGCAACTAAAGCGACTACCTATAATACTGAAACCCAAACAAACTAGCCATCTCACTTAGTCACATGCAAACCAAACCACAAAGGTAAGTACTTTAACCATCCCAAGTTCTTTCCATAAGACAGTTTATGAACCTTCTAACTTCTTAGATCCTTATACCCATCTTACATAAGACATAGAGTTGGACCATTCGCCATGGAAACAATGCCCAACTTGGCTTTATGATATACACGAACATGTTGCACAACTACTTCTCTCTTCTTTTGGGCAGATGACTAGGCCATTCGCCATGGAAACAATGCCTAATCACCCTGAGCTGTTTAATATCCAAAGTTTAGTATTTCTCTGACTTTGTTGTTAAAGAAAAAGACAAATATGGGCAGGGGACTGAACCATTCACAGTAGAAACAATGTTCAGCTTGCCGGACTATTTCCATTTATGCTTTATATTTTTTCCTTTTTCTTCTTAACGATATGACTTAACGCTGGGTCATTCACAGTAGAAACTATGTCCAGCTGCCAGTTCACATGCAAATATACATAAAGTACTCTCCTTTATACTTAGTTTAGTTCACGTGCGTGGTTTTCAGGCAAAACCATTCACAATAGATACAATGCTTAGCCTTAGACCAGAAATTCTCCCTCAGAATAAAACAAGAATTTAACCCCCTTCGAATTGGCAAACCCCCAGAGTTAACTAGAGTAAACAGGTCATTCACAGTAGAAACAATGCCTGGTCCTCTAGAAAACAACTATATAAACATAGCAACCAGGCTATTCATATTAGAAACAATGTCTGGTCCTTCAGAAAACAGCCCAATAAACATAGCCTGAGTCATTCACAGTAGAAACAATGCCCAGGCTTTGGTTGACCCTTCCAAACGCATGCAAAACTGCCTTCCTCCCACCTTGCCCCAATTCATACCTTAGTCTGCTTTCAGTCAAAACAAAAGAGAAACTTAAACTTCATTTTCACACATTCCTTCCATTCAGTCTGATTGGGTCCTGAAGGGAAAACAAAAACCATAGGGACAATCTCATGCATACAGCAATCATATTACAGGGAGATAGGCAAAACATGGGTGGTGGTAGGTTGTACATATGGAAATGGTTTACCTGACGATTCCCTGCCTCCAGAACTCCTCCTGAGTACCGGCAGGGCTCCCGCAATCGGTGGGTGGACTCTCCACAGAGTCTTGACGCGGACCTACGGGTTGCAATCCCGCCTGCCGCCTTCCTCTTAGAATAGGGACTAGACTGAGACTTAGAAGGGCAGAAAAAAAAGGTTAGAGACTCTCATATACAAGAGGGGTGCTCTCAACCTCACTGGAGAGGGCCTTGTAACCTTCAGTCGCCTGAGGGCCCCTCAATGATGGCCAAGTAACAACAGCTTGGTTAAACTTTGGTCATACTGTCGACGTCGACCCCCCTGGCGACCTCTCAGTTCGCAACACTAACCCCCCCTCTCCGCCTGATTACTCCCCCTTAGCAATCACAATCACAATGCGTCGCCGTCATACTCAAGCAGGCCCACAATATCAGTTTGCCGGTATCGCATGTCCAGATGTCGTTGTTCAACCATCTACGCGGCCTGCAATCTGCAGCACAATGACGAAGACTTAAGGGCGCAGGTCGTTGCCCACTATGCAACCTGCAGTTTCTTTCCCCTTTTCTGTTACTCGTGCCTCCTCCATTACCCGCGTCGCAGGTCACCGGTCTCGCAGAAATAGGCCCAAATTTGTGGAATGAGTAATCAACAGCAGTCAACTTGCCCGACTGAATGACTTCGCTGTAGGCAGACCGCCGTAAATACTTCCTCCAAACGGCAGGCCGTATTCCTACAGTCCCACACCCTCATAGTCAAACCAACTGTCCTCATTCCTGCCAGTATATCTGTCAGACTGTCGCACCTAATTCATCCCACCTCGGTGCCTCCCTTACTAGAATATGGAAACCTACACAGCCTTGTACCCTGCTGCTCCACTCACCTTCGACGAGGTACGTAGCTCCACTCCTTCTCAGTTTCCCATTCTTCTGATCTCGTTCATCTCTATCTTCTTTCCCACTAGTCCTTCCACGCACATGACCACGATCCTGGTCACATACATCCGGGTTGAGAGACAAGCAACGAATCCTGAGAACTCGCGAACTCCAGGTAAGCTCTTTCTTTCTCCGCTACTCCGTTCCTTCTCCTGATCTATCTCTCTTTCTTCACATATGAACATACGATGTCATCACGTCGACCACGTTCGTGCACTCCCTCGTGGCGCAACAGGGCTCGACAGTCAATTGGACTTTCACTCTCATACAGGTAAGTATATTATCTTTCCTCTTTTTACGAAGCATCCCTCAATCCCTTCCTCTCTTGTTCGGCGCAGGTACTTACTCGTTACTTAATCAGTGCGGTGCTGTTGTGAGAATGAATCTTCCCTCTGATCGTGGGAAGATGCATCCGTCAACTTGCCACTATCGCCATTCGACTTTCCGCTGGCATCGCACCACCTGCCTTCGCTGGTAAGTACCTTCTCTCTCTCTCTCTTTCTCTCTCTCTCTCTCTCTCTCTCTCTCTCTCTCTCTCTCTCTCTCTCTCTCTCTCTCTCTCTCTCTCT
>BFEA01000166.1:1815048-1839901 GCA_003427395.1 Chara braunii | reverse complement strand
CTCTCTCTCTCTCTCTCTCTCTCTCTCTCTCTCTCTCTCTCTCTCTCTCTCTCTCTCTCTCTCTCTCTCTCTCTCTGTGTGTGTGTGTGTGTAGGTGCATGCACTATTGCGCCTTAGTCCTTAATGCATCCGGCCTACTATCCCGTCCAGGTTCTCCCTGTTAGATGTATCGGCGGATACACTCTCGAATTCAAATCTTACCTCCAGTAGGCGCATTCCCTTTCTGTTATATCTTAAATACTTACAACTAACACTCAAAACTAACCTCGTAATCTACTTCGCAGCCAGACAAAACCCCAGAAATCAATCTTTCCTTGCCCGTTTTCGTCCAGAAACGGGCGAGATCGACATTCTCTTCTCACCTTCCTTTTCGTTTCACCATCTCCCGCGCACCTACTCTCCTTACTAACTCCTTCTATACTAACTATCTTTTCGTTCTGACTACAGTGATGAACTCGCCCTATCAAAAAAACCCCAACTAACACTCTAACTCGCTCGATTCCATTATGAATCGAGTGAGATCTTAATTCTTCGTTCCCACCTTTCTCTTTGCTTGCTCCCTCCATAGCCCGCGCAACCTCTTTCGTCTCTACATCTGTTCCTACACTACTAACTCCAAAACTAACCCTGTCATGCAAGTCGCCCCGGTGTGAAACCCCAAGTTTGCAACCTACTTCGCTCGAATCCATCAAGGATCGAGCGAAATACGAGGTTTTCACTCCCGTCTCCCGCTCCCTTCGCCATAGCTTCCGCAACGCTTTCTCTACTAATCTCCGTTTGTAGTAACTCTCTCCCTAATTTGCCATCACAGTCGGGTTCGCCCGGGGCCAAGCCCCGGGATCGCCTCTTACCCCCCCCCCGGCTCCCTCACAGATCGAGAGAGCTAAGCCATACCAGCTGCGCCCGACTCGCCTCCACCATCCTTAGTCCAACTGTACCTGGCGCAGTCTAGCGTCGAGGTTCACTCATTTCCCCTACCACCTCTGCACCTCGTACTACCGCCCGGCTCTGCTCCGCTGTGTGCCGCYCGGCCAGCTGCTTCAGCGCCMGCCCCTCCTCTTTCTCTSTTSGCCTCACCATTCARCCATCTCCGGCCTCCACATGCCGAATGCACCCGGCGCGAATCCGCGCCAGGTTYGTCCTCCCTTTCGTTGGCTCACGGCGCCCCCGCCTTAGCGCCCGTCGCCCTGCTGTACTCCGCTGTGTGTCTTACTACGCTTGGCGCCTGACACTCCGCTCCCTCTACGCGCCCGTCGCCCCACCTTCACTTGTTGCACAGCACTATGCTACCCGGCATGCACCCGGCGCCGCTATGCGTCCGGGTTCGTCCGCCCGCTGCACAGCCTTTCACCGCGTGGTCCGACACTGTTGAGCTACCAACTCGTCGTTCCCCTGCTTAGCTGCGCCCTGCCTCGCTCCGTTATCTGTCCCACTCCCCACCGTTGTGCTAGCATTTGGCAACTCCGATGACTTACTCCCGTTGCCCAATCTTCGTTGCCCTCCCGTCGTTCCACTGCCTTGGGAGGTGCCGCTGATCTCCCTTTTCGCTATCGCCGCTCCAACGGACGCCCGACTTCACTTCTGCAAAGCGGACCTGCGCACAGCCCCGGGTTACAGTGCGCTGTCCCTTGCACGGGGACCGTGCTAATCTTTTCTGTAGCGTTCCAATTTTAACAGATGTCCCAAAGGACTCAACCGGGGCAATGCCCCGCAAATATGATATACCCCACTTGTCCCTCCGGCATCTCACGTCCCTGAACGGGATTGGATAAAGAGAAACCGACAAGGAAAAAATAAGAGAGAAAAAATAAGACAAAAAGAAACCTAGTACTAGAGGGGGACAACGGGGTTGTTGGCACGTCGTCGGTGTCGCAGGTCGGGCCCATTGTCGTGCTTACCAACAAAACCAGAGGGGGCTAACCCGCCAAGCCCTCACCCCCCTCGATTTTTTCCGCACCGCTCTGCTGCTCCCGTGCCAACGCCCGCCGGCCTCGATCCCCAAACCTCTGTAGTAGTATTTCAATGTCGTAACCTATAGGGCTAAGCACAAGCCTGTAATAACTAAGCCTGAAACTCCATATGAAGTGAAACAGCGCGGTCGTCTAGGGCCGCGAAGCGCCCTGCGCCATCTTTCAGCCTACTCCTACGTATACGGCCACCAAAAGTAAAACAAAACATTTATAATAACACAAAACTACCGGCGTCCGCACCGACTTTACGATCAACAACAGAAAAGAATCATGAGCGCCTTAAACCTGCGCGCCCATGCACTCTCCAGTGTAGTCAACCACCCAGTCAACATAAACCACAGGCGCAGCCGCGCCTCACGCGGAACACTTAAATTCCAACCCAAACTTATTTTTTGTTGCATGCAAAAACCAGGGCGGATACCCTTGTAAGGGTATTCGTACCGACAGCTTACCGGACCATATTAAGCGACGTCCTCGTCGCTTCGCCAAATCAGAAAGCTATAAATCCATCCGAACTCCAAATGCTGACGAAAAACGAGCCAATCCGATTAGCCGACAAACACARGGTACAGGCCTCCATCAAACCGTGCCTTCACAACCATATGCTGCTAGGTTTCTAACCCGGGCCTCTCACCGCCCAGAAATTAGGACGCTGACAGCATAAGTTCCAAAGACCTTCCCAATCGTCCTCTCCCCGGTCTTAGACAACCTTCGACTTCTCGTTGGGTGTCCCTAGTCCTGGCAAAAACTAGGGACGAGGGCCTTAACCGAGACCTTTGAAGGCACTCCGGTCTTCCTTCTCAGAAAATCTCTCGCAATCAAATACACATACGTATATATGTATACTTTAATATCCACTCAGTCTAGTACAAAAAAGTCAAGTCTCCATCTTGGCCCACCATAGCCTGGCTGATCGGACCAGGACCACGGCCCACCGCATTGTTATTTAACGACAATACCCTCGTTGGTTACGCAATGATAGGTTTTCTCCTAATAAACACTCAATCAGGACCTCCCAAACTCCCAACCTTCACTATCCCATGGAGTAATTTCCCTGGGGAGGGTAATTCCCCTTAAACTCTTACCCCGCGGTCCCGAAGCCAGGTAGCAGTCATCCAATGGGGTTACGCCCTAGAGGTACTAATTTTTTGTCCGTTAGCTTGACTTTTCTTCAATATGTCCCAGAACTAGCACAGGTGGTTAGACGGGGCGTCGCAAAACTAAATCACAGGCCCACTGCGCGATACGCAGGGGTCTGAAGGCATTTACCAGCCCTTCCACAATAGGCATGGCATCCTTCGCACGCTCACAAACAAAATCACCGCTAGGTCCACCAGGCCGTGACCCCTGACTTGATCAAAGCCAGCAGCCACCCGTCCTGAGATGTCTCTCACCCTGCACTCATTGCGACTTTCTCAAATATTCCAAGCAAAAGTGGTCCTCTTCGTCAGACTTTATCACTCATCAGACAACTTATCATGCCATAAATCAGTTTACTCACATTCGAAGGTGAGTCTTCCAACAACAAAAACATCGCCTCTTCCAAAAATCCAAAGGACTCTCATCATAAAACAAAACACCCCCTCTTCCAAAAATCGCGATGGATCTTACCACAGAACAAAACACTCCCTCTTCCAAAAATCACGACGGGTCTTATCATAAAACCAAACTTCCCCTCCTCCAAAAAATTCGAGAGGGTCTCATCATAACACACAACATCCTTTTTTTCAAAAATTCAGGGGTCTCTTCATAGAACAAAACATCACTGAGAGACCACCTTATGGGTCCTCGTCACAACTTAAGCAATCAACAACTGGCATGGTGAAACATTCGAGTCCCAAGGGCTCATAAATCTTCTAAGAATCCTCACAGCTTTTCACAAACAGGCTGCGCTTTCTCCCCGTATACTCTGCCCTATCAGCTGCCCGTGGCCAGGTCGCACGAGTATACCGAGGAGTAGACAACTTTACATGTCATACATTCACACATCTTTCACACAAGCCAACATTCATCAGGATAAAGCCACACAAGTGAGAGTGATAGTGATCGTCACAAAAACCAAGCCTCATAGAGTCTCAACTCAATATGTATGCCACAATAAAACGCCTCTCTAAAAAACAACATAGGTACCCAGCCCTCACGCCTCACTCTACTGAGTAACCCATGTCTTGAACATACGAATACTTCGGAATACACCCAAACATACACAGAAGCTCAAAGCGCGCAAATGTATTCCAACACATCAACATATCACATATCTGGATTCAACCACCTAAATCACGCCAAAGCGGAAACCAATGGTTCGTCCAGTACTACAATCTACATATGTACAGATGGGCGAGTTGGTCGTGCCTACATCTAGGTACGCACATATCTAGCTCCGTCCCTATATACAAGAAGCTTTGATCCTACTGATGTATAGGCGAACCTGTCCTTACTCACTCATTGCCCCTGGTCTCACCTATATGGTTGAGCTATCTACAACCTAAGTTACTTTACCGGACCATTATTGTGAAACCCCTCCCCGAATCTGATCTATACACATACATACATCCGAGTATATGTCTGTCTCGTCCCTGATAATATGTACTAGCCTTAACCAATTAGTATGGGGTTAGGGTTACGCAATGGTTAGCCCGGTATTCTTGTTTCCAGATCAATACGTGTACAATTAGTCCTTACCAACACGAATTCAAAAATTCAGGGCAGGCGACTGATAAAAACCTTCCAACCCAGGAGTAAGGGTGAATCCTCATTACGTCCTACTATACTTTCTCTGCCCTAGCCATCTTATCTACCATCTCCGCATCCTTGATCACTTGACCCACTCTGGTGACCATCTCATCCAACGCCATCATGCCCCTTTCTTCTTTGAGCCCCACTTATGGTTTTGTTGGCCCCCATCGCGACCCTCGACGCCTTGTCTGTCATTCCCGCAACCTCCATTGCCGCGTTCACCATCTCCACGACCCGTGTTGCCACGCCCGCCATCTCCTCGTCCCCTTCCAACTGTTGGTCTTTGGCCCCTTCCACCTGCCATGCCGTCCTGCGGCACTTGCTGCATCGGCGGCCATAACAGTCCGACAGGTTGAATTTGGACTGGCGGGGGCCCACGGGGCATAATGTTCATCAAAGGGCCCATATAATTGCCTTGCGTCAGGGCATGTAAGGATTATATGCCGACCACAAGCCCATTTGGTTACACGGCGCCCACTGCCCACGCAAAGCTTGTTCGATCGGAGGAGGCCCCATTGGCCTTACCTCACCTCCCAGCTCTCGCGAGGTAATTGCTACCTGCCGCAAACTCTGCCCCCCTTCGGTACCTTGACCGCTTTGAGCGAGGTTCCTTGCCTTCCGCTGCGCCTTTGTTAACTTGGAAGGTTCAAGTTCCCCTTTTTCTCCCGTCACACCCTTTTCCTTACTTCCTTCAGGGGTACGGTCAGTCTTTCCCCAACAATCGCATACCCCTTTTACCCAGTGCTCTGGCCACCACTCATTCTTTTGCCTCTCCTGACCTGCAGCTGAGGATGCTTCCCCGTTAATGAGCCCCCTCTTTGGATCCGGCGCAATAACAGGCAGGGTCATATTAGCATCCGACTCCTTCTTTATTTCAGCAAATCTTTCGCCTTTGTTTCTCGCCTGAGCACTGGCTCACCTCTTTGGGATTCCTACCAAGAGGGGTGACTCCTGGTCATCCTCCTCCACTCCTCTTTCTCCCTGGCCAGTCGGCTCACTTGGGGAACCTTCTGAAATCTTCAGCTTGCCTTTCCTGGCCTCTTCCAGCCGTGCTAACCTTCCTTCCAATACTCCCACTTGTCTTTGTAGCTCACTTAACTCCGCATGCGATGGTGCGCGCGTAACTGGTGCAACAGAGCATTCCCCACGTTGGCCTTCTATTCCATCTTCTGGGAATCTTAGCCTTAAGGAACTCTCCATCTCATCCCACGTCTTCGCCTTCTGCTTGAGGGCATATACCTCCTCACTTAGCGCTTCACAGACGAACAAAAGGAACATGTACCACATCGCCTTCTTGTCATACTTCTTCATAAGGCAAAAATCCTGAAAATCGCGCAAAAAGTTAGACAAGTTCCTTCCTTGGAACAGCAGGGTGCGGAGATCTGGGGGCATTGACACTTGCAGCACTTCGTGCAACAGCACCTTCATGAGGCACGAATTCCTCCAAAGCAAGATCTTGGCGAAGCCGCTTTCTTCCGCCATGATGCTGACAGCAGTCTGACACGCATAGCGGGCAATAGATCACCAAGAGTGGCTTAAGTGAGCTCAGGCAGACAAAGACAAACTGCTAACACTTGCACCCCGCCATCTTCCCTTTTACTAATGCAGTCAGGCCTTAATTCTTAGCTACCCCGACGCTTACCTTTACAACTACGGTAATGGGTAAAGAGATGACCATAGCCAAGTCAAAGAAACACATTTAGTTAGAAGGGGATGACACCCCCTATCGGCCTACTATTGCCCGAATCTCCTCCCAGTCTACATTTCCCTCATTCGGATCATGAGACGAGGCGTATACGTCCAGTGTATTGGCCGTGTTCCTGAGCCACTGACTAGAGGGCAGAAATCTCAAGTCTAGGTATAGACCATATATCAGTTCACATGTGTAACGCCCATACTCCCAATCTCGCATCCTCAGAGCAGCTTCAACTGTTGCTTCCACCCTTGCTAACCCACCAAAGCTCTTCTCTATGAGGAAGTTAGACAGGGTAACTCGCAGTGGAGCAGATGGAAGCGCGAACTCTCCAGAACACTTGACCTCTACACGGGTTAGTACTCGCTCTTCTCTGTCGCGGGACACCTCCCTCGCCCACTTTGTTGCAGCTGCCTCGGCTACCCTCAAAGGCTTAGCAAGCAGGCTTTCATGCCCCAGTGCCAATTTTATCCTATGCTCGACCCAAAAGGCGGCTGAGGCATATAGGGTCACCCCTACAATTGCACATTCTCGCTCATCATCGAACCCAGACTCCATCCAGACAAAGATGTCCATGTCCATCATCATACCCCACCATGAAGAAATATACTCTCCTTCTCTGACCCGTCTGGGTAAAGACACCTCGAGCCCTCCCTCTTTCTCAATTGGCCCGAGCATACGCGGGTCTTCCCGTGCATAAGGCATCCTGAGTTGCCCTTACTTTGGTTCTGCCCATCACAGACAAACATCCAGCATACGCCTTTCGTTATTAAACTGACAATCCTTACTTCTCTTGGAGGGGCGACCCAAACGTACAAGCTAAATGGTCAACCATGAGCCAAGTACTGGACAGACTGATAAGATCCCAAGCATAACCCCAATAAAATAACCCATACGAAATGCTCCTAAAAGGGATATCTACTTAACCCTATAACTTCACACACTTAGACCTAACCTAGGCTTTACAAGGTCTGACATCCATAGGTGAGTCCAATATACAACTCAAAGTAACACCCTCAAACGAAAAGGTCTCAAGTCTTTTAGCTTCCTAAATGGATGGTCGCACCTAGAAGGGTTCAGGCGAAGGTCTAACATCAATTACTACCCACCGCTCTCTTAGGGGCAAGCAAAAATAGTCTAAGTGTTGACTCTTCCATTGCTACTCCAACTCCCTCTAGGGTTAGATGTCCTCCACGTAAAGAAGACATTACCCTGACTCGCTACATCCCGCAGCAGAACAACCGCTTAAAATCTAGACTCAAACATCTAATTCCATGCACATAATATCCTTCAACTGGCCTTAGCCTACTTCTCCTCAAAGCGCACAGAAGATTTCTAACCTGGCACCTAGGAGAGGGTCTATACCTTCACTCTTGGTAGAGGAACATTCTCTCACTCATCCTTAGCTCCATTCTAAGGCAACCGTATTACTAGGCTTTCCCAATTACTCAGGCGACTCTTATGGCGACCAAAAGGGTACCTCATAGGGCTAACTCTCACAATAGCCATGCTTAACCTTAGCCACACCAAGTACGCAAAGCACCGCCCAGGCCTGCCAATTATCGAATCAGAAGGGTTACCAATCCCTAATATCCTCACGCTAGTCAAAGTCAATGAACGCAGAATCAAAACACTTATCACCCTCGAGTCACTCATACCGCATTAATCCAAATCAGGTTACGTCAATCAAAACCACACCGCCTAACCAACCCTCACTTCACGCTTTTTATCCAACACTGTCCGCTACCAACCATACTGTCCAGGCCAGTCAAAAAGGCAGAATTGGTCACTTCGCCTGAATCATCAACCTGCCTCAAATCTAGACCCGATTTTTAAGGATCTCTCAATTCTACGGCACTTCCGATCAATAATCGAGATATCAACTGATCACTTATATAGTCTTAACGAAAACTTCTCATTTGCTTATTTTCTCACTTCCAATACCCGGATGTCGTCCCACCAGGGACAACGGTACACAACCGTTATTCCAGGCAACGGCGCCAACTGTCGAGCGCATCGGTCCGACACCTCATCAGGGCAGCGCGGGACCCTCCCAGCTGCGTCACGCAAAAGTTGGATAAAATCCTTCGTCGCAATATACATGGAGCTTCCACAAGACGCTCCGGCCGAGTGCGTCAGGCATACCTCTCACGAGCCCCAACGACATGATAGGGCCTGCGCGAGGCACGTCTTACCTCCACCTTACGGGAGCTGTCACCTTCGGTGGGCGTATCCCCGCCGAGCTACCAGTCCACAGTACGAAAGCTAATCAGTTGCAATCCCAGAGGTGGACCAGCCGAGGGCGTTTCTCGTTCGCTATAGCATAGGGGGTAGCGCGGTAGTACGCCTCTATCAAACCCGCACACGAGCCGACATCTTGGGGGCCTGAAGTCCTAAGCGCGGCTCGTCGTCGGTCGACCAGGACACATCCCACACACCACGCGCACTCCACTTTACAAACACACATACACACGAAACAACACATATACGAAACGACACAACACAAACAACGCGAGAACGCTCCTAACCCCTCGGTAGCCAACCCATAGCTTTCCAATGCGGAAATCAAATAGGCGTCGCGCGCAAGACTTAATATAAAACCGCGCGGACGCAGGGCTAACTCATATCGACTCGCAATGCAAGCGTACGCAAGCGGTCGCAATGATGGCGTACTATGTAGTACCCATACTTACGCGGTCCAAGTTAATCTTGAAGGTCGCATTCGACACTCAAGTGTCAGCTGACACGCTCCTTGAGGGTTAATCTCTCGACACTCGACAACCGTTAAGCGCAGTTGAAGACCACACACCCTCTTCTGCACTCTGTGTACAGTGGGTGGTACACAGGTCCATACCTGTGGTGACAGTCGTTTCTTACTGCCCTGAAGATGAGTTCCACTCCGGGCACAGACTGAAGTTAAGGGGTTTGATTTTGACGGCTGCCACGGACTACAATGTCCAACTATAAAAACTTTAAAAGGGAAAGGTAAAAAAGGAATTCCCCTTTTCTCTCAGGACACAATCTGGTTAACCCTTGCGCACAATCACAGTGGCCTATCAAACACTCAGGGCACTTAAAATATATAAGGGTTAATTTTATAGGACGATTACTTCTCACAGTCAGAATGTGGCTCCTTTCAACCATATATGTATGTATGTGAGCACAGGCAGTCAAATCCCAAGTCCGAATCACCAAGCATACCTGCAATCACATCAAAGATTCAACCAGAAAGTCCATGCGCTACACGAGGTCAACTTCAACCATTCTCTGCTCTCCCACCCCTTGCTTTAGCCATGCAAACATCAACCTCACCGTAACCTCCCCGCAATAAAAATACTCAGTATCTTTATCAAATGGTCATTCAATAAAGTCCGGGTAAAAACACAACAAACCAGATAAACCACAGGGCTAAAGCCTTTAGATTGAGTGGCAGGAGTGAATTGGAGTTGAATCGTAAGCCGACGAATCGGCAACCGACTTGTTATCAGTGATAACAGAAGATGACCATCAAGGGATCAAGCTGAATCTAGTCCTGAACTTGAACCAAACGATCAAGAGGACCTGTAACACATGACAGGTCAATGTCCCAAGCTAAACCTATAAGTCCATGGAGAATAATCCCCACATCACGATCTCACTGAAGAATCATCCTAGTTAATTATATCTAAGCTTACCTCTAAGCAAGTGCAAAAAAAAAGATAGACTCATGGCAGAATCTCCCCCATTCAGGGTGGATCGCCAGAATCGCCACCTGTCCAAATATAATCTATCTCCTCTAAACTAAGAAAATTTCGGCAGCGCTTCCCGTAGGGAAAGTGCATTTTCCAGAATTTATAAAGGCTTAAGTATGGAAAACAGAAATAATCTCTGACTCTGGAAAGTCAAATTTTGTTTAATTCCCTGAATTAGAAAAAATTTGGGCAGCACTCCCCTTTGAAAGGGAGACTTCTCAGATTTATTCTAAGTCAGGTATGAAACCAAAAGAAAATTTGAGTTCAATTTTAGACCAGATTTAACCTACTCCTTAGTTTTGCAGAAATTTCGACAGCACTCCCTTTAGAAAAGTGTTTTTTCAAAATTCATACAAAGCTAAGTCCAGATTTTAAGAATAACTTTGACTTCTCAAAGTCCAAATTTATCTAACTCTCTGAATTAACAAAAATTTGGGCAGCACTCTCTTTAGAAAAGAAAATTTTTCAGATTTTTACTAGGTCAGATGTAAAGAAAAGACAAGTTGAACTTTGATAAGTCAAAAATTGACTAACTCCTTGGATTTGTAGAAATTTCGGCAGCGCTTCCCGTAGAGAAAGTAGCTTGTCAAGATTTATACAAAGCCAAGTATAAAAAAATAATCCCTGAAAATGCAAGAATTGATCTAAGTAAAAAAAACTTAGCTCAGAAAATGCAGGAATTGACACTAACTCCTATAACTCTAGCATGTGGCGAGCAACTAAAGCGACTACCTATAATACTGAAACCCAAACAAACTAGCCATCTCACTCAGTCACATGCAAAACAAACCACAAAGGTAAGTACTCTCACCATCCCAAGTTCTTTCCATAAGATAGTTTATGAACCTTCTAACTTCTTAGATCCTTATACCCATTTTACATAAGACATAGAGCTGGACCATTCGCCATGGAAACAATGCCCAACTTGGCTTTATGATATACACGAACAGGCTGCACAACTACTTCTCTCTTCTTTTGGGCAGATGACTAGGCCATTCACCATGGAAACAATGCCTAATCACCCTGAGCTGTTTAATATCCAAAGTTTAGTATTTCTCTGACTTTGTTGTCAAAGAAAAAGGCAAATATGGGCAGGGGACTGAACCATTCACAGTTGAAACAATGTTCAGCTTGCCCGGACTATTTCCATTTATGCTTTGTATTTTTTTCTTTTTCTTCTTAACGATATGACTTAACGCTGGGTCATTCACAGTAGAAACTATGTCCAACTGCCAGTTCTCATGCAAATATACATAAAGTACTTTCCTTTATACTTAGTTTAGTTCACGTGCGTGGTTTTCAGGCTAAACCATTCACAATAGATACAATGCTTAGCCTTATACCAGAAATTCTTCCTCAGAATAAAACAAGAACTTAAACCCCTTCAATCAGGCAAACCTCCAGAGTTAACTAGAGTAAACAGGCCATTCAGAGTAGAAACAATGTCTGGTCCTTCAGAAAACAACTAGATAAGCATAGCAACCAGGCCATTCACAGTAGAAACAATGTCTGGTCCTTCAGAAAACAGTCAAATAAACATAGCCGTGAGCCATTCACAGTAGAAACAATGCCCAAGCTTTGGTTGACCCTTCCAAACGCATGCAAAACTGCCTTCCTCCCACCTTGCCCCAATTCATACCTTAGTCTGCTTTCAGTCAAAACAAAATAGAAACTTAAACTTCATTTTCACACATTCCTTCCATTCAGTCTGATTGGGTCCTAAAGGAAAAACAAAAACCATAGGGACAATCTCATGCATACATCAGTCATATTACAGGGAGATAGGCAAAATATGGGTGGTAGTAGGTTGTACAAATGGAAATGGTTTACCTGACGATTCCCTGCCTCCAGAACTCCTCCTGAGTACTGGCAGGGCTCCCGCAATCGGTGGGTGGACTCCCTACAGAGTCTTGACGCGGACCTACGGGTTGCAATCCCACCTGCCACCTTCCTTTCAGAACAGGGACTAGACTGAGACTTAGAAGGGCAGAAAAAGAAGGTTAGAGACTCTCATATTCAAGAGGGGTGCTCTCAACCTCCCTGGAGAGGGTCTTGTAACCTTCAGTCGCCTGAGGGCCCCTCAATGATGGCGAAGTAACAACAGCTTGGTCAAACTTCGGTCATACTGTCGACGTCGACCCCCCTGACGACCTCTCAGTTCGCAGCACTAACCCCCCCTCTCCGCCTGATTACTCCCCCTTAGCAATCACAATCACCATGCACCGCCGTCATACTCAAGCAGACGCACAATATCAGTTTGTCGGTATCGCATCTTCAGATGTCGTTGTTCAACCATCTAAGCGGCCTGCAATCTGCAACACAATGACGAAGACTTAAGGGCGCAGGTCGTTGCCCACTATGTAACCTGCGGTTTCTTTCCCCTTTTCTCTTACTCGTGCCTCCTCATTGCCCGCTGCACTGGTCACCGGTCCCTCAGAAATAGGCCCGAATCTGTGGAATGAGTGATTTGCAGCAGTCAACTTGCCCGACTGAATGACTCCGCTGTAGGCAGACCGCCGTAAATACTTCCTCGAAACGGCAGGCTGTATTCCTACAGTCCCACACCCTCATAGTCAAACCAACTGTCGTCATTCCCGCCAGTATACCTGTCTGACTGCCACACCTAATTCATCCCACCTCGGTGCCTCCCTTACTAGAATATGGAAACCTACACAGCCTTGTACCCTGCAGCTCCACTCACCTTCGACCAGGTACGTAGCTCCACTCCTTCTTAGTTTTCCGTTCTTCGGATCTCGTTCATCTCTGTCTCCTTTCCCACTAGTCCTTCCACGCTTATGACCACGATCCTGGTCACATACATCCGGGTTGAGAGACAAGCAAGGAATCCTGAGAACTCGCGAACTCCAGGTAAGCTCTTTCTTTCTCCGCTACCCCGTTCCTCCTCCTGATCTATCTCTCTTTCTTCACATACGAACGTACGATGTCATCACGTCGACCACGTTCGTGCACTCCCTCGTGGCGCAACAGGGCTCGGCAGTCAACTGGACTGTCACTCTCATACAGGTAAGTATATTATCTTTCCTCTTTTTACGAAGCATCCCTCAATCCCTTCCTCTCTTGTTCGGCGCAGGTACTTACTCGTTGCTTAATCAGTGCGGTGCTGTTGTGAGAATACATCTTCCCTCTGATCGTGGGAAGATGCATCCGCCAACTTGCCACTATCGCCATTCGACTTTCCGCTCGCATCGCACCGCCTGCCTTCGCTGGTAAGTACCTTTTTTTCTCTCTCTCTCTCTCTCTGTGTGTGTGTGTGTGTGTGTGTGTGTGTGTGTGTGTGTGTGTGTGTGTGTGTGTGTGTGTGTGTGTGTGTGTGTAGGTGCATGCACTATTGCGCCTTAGTCCTTAATGCATCCGGCCTACTATCCCGCCCAGATTCTCCCTGTTAGACGTATCGGCGGATACACTCTTCAATTCAAATCTTACCTCCAGTAGGCGCAGTCCCTTTCTGTTATATCTCAAATACTTATAACTAAAACTCAAAACTAACCTCGTAATCTACTTCGCAGCCAGACAAAACCCAAGAAATGAATCTTTCCTTGCCCGTTTTCATCCAGAAATGGGTGAGATCGACATTCTCTTCTCACCTTCCTTTTCGTTTCACCATCTCCCGCGCAGCTACTCTCCTTACTAACTCCTTCTATACTAACTATCTTTTCGTTCTGACTACAGTGATGAACTCGCCCTATCAAAAACCCCCAACTAACACTCTAACTCGCTCGATTCCATTATGAATCGAGTGAGATCTTAATCCTTCGTTCCCTCCTTTCTCTTTGCTTGCTCCCTCCATAGCCCGCGCAACCTCTTTCATCTCTACATCTGTTCCTACACTACTAACTCCAAAACTAACCCTGTCATGCAAGTCGCCCCGGGGCGAAACCCCAAGTTTGCAACCTACTTCGCTCGAATCCATCAAGGATCGAGCGAAATACGAGGTTTTCACTCCCGTCTTCTGCTCCCTCCGCCATAGCTTCCGTAGCGCTTTCTCTACTAATCTCCGTTTGTACTAACTCTCTCCCTAATTTGCCATCACAGTCGGGTTTGCCCGGGGCCAAACCCCGGGATCGCCTCTTACCCCCCCCCCGACTCCCTCACGGATCGAGAGAGCTAAGCCATACCGGCTGCGCTCGACTCGCCTCCACCATCCTTAGTCCAACTGTACCTGGCGCAGTCTAGCGTCGAGGTTCACTCATTTCCCCTACCACCTCTGCACCTCGTACTACCGCCCGGCTCTGCTCCGCTGTGTGCCGCYCGGCCAGCTGCTTCAGCGCCMGCCCCTCCTCTTTCTCTSTTSGCCTCACCATTCARCCATCTCCGGCCTCCACATGCCGAATGCACCCGGCGCGAATCCGCGCCAGGTTYGTCCTCCCTTTCGTTGGCTCACRKCSCCCCCGCCTTAGYGCCCGTCGCCCTGCTGTACTCCGCTGTGTGTCTTACTACGCTTGGCGCCTGACACTCCGCTCCCTCTACGCGCCCGTCGCCCCACCTTCACTTGTTGCACAGCGGTATGCTACGCGGCATGCACCCGACGCCGCTTTGCGTCCGGGTTCGTCCGCCCGCTGCACAACCTTTCACGGCGTGGTCCGACACTGTTGAGCTACCAGCTCGTCGTTCCCCTGCTTAGATGCGCCCTGCCTCACTCGTTATCTGCCTCACTCTCCACCGCTGTGCTAGCATTTGGCAACTCCGATGACTTACTCCTATTGCCCAATCTCCGTTGCTTTCCCGTCGTTCCGCTGCCTTGGGAGGTGCCACTGATCTCCCTTTTCGCTAGCGCCGCTCCAACGGACGCCCGACTTCACTTCTGCACGGCGGAGCTGCGTACAGCCCCGGGTTACAGTGAGCTGTCCCTTGCACGGGGACCGTGCTAATCTTTTCTGTAGCATTCCAATTTTAACAGATGTCCCAAAAGACTCGACCGGGGCAATGCCCCGCAAATATGATATACCCCACTCGTCCCTCCGGCATCTCACATCCCTGAACGGGAAGCGATAAAGAGAAACCGACAAGGAAAAAATAAGAGAAAAAAAATAAGACAAAAATAAACCTAGTACTACCGGGGGACAGCGGGGTTGTTGGCACGTCGTCGGTGCCGCAGGTCGGCCCCATTGTCGTGCGTACCAACAAAACCAGAGGGGGCTTACCCGCCAGGCCCTCAACCCTTCGGTTTTCTCCGCGCCGCTCTGCTGCTCCTGCGCCGACGCTCGCCGACCTCGATCCCCAAACCTCTGTAGTAGTATTTCAATGTTGTAACCTATAGGGCTAAGCCCAAGCCTGTAGTAACTAAGCCTGAAACTCCATATGAAGTGAAACGGCGCGGTTGTCTAGGGCCGCGAAGCGCCCTACGCCATCCTTCAGCCTACGTCTACGTATACGGCCACCGAAAGTAAAACAAAAGATTTATCATAACACAAAACGACCGGCGTCCGCGCCGGCGTTACAATCAACAACAGAAAAGAATCACGCGCGCCTTAAACCTGCGCGCCCACACACTCTCCAGTGTAGTCAACCACCCAGTCAACATAAACCACAGGCGCAGCCGCGCCTCACGCGGAACACTTAAATTCCAACCCAAGCTTATTTTGTGTCGCATGCAAAAACCAGGGCGGATACCCTTGTAAGGGTATTCGCACCGACGCGGGTTTCGCCGATGATGGCAGGGACTCTCCGCATGATCTCCTGGGACGAACCCGCAGAAGGGAAGCCATCAACTGATGATGCGGAAAGCAGTGACGAAGATGATCCGGAGATCTTGAAATTGGTACAGCAACGCGTTTACTACCCGCCGCCTAAAACTATAGCGAGAACGATGCAACTGACCAGCCGAAAAATTCGAAGGACCAAGGCGATGATCTTGGGAGAGCCCCTCGTGCAGATTTCGAGGATGGTCGACTCTTTGGAACCCCCTCAAACTTTGTACGAAGAGATCACCCCTCTCCTCGCCACGTATAGCGACAAAAAGCATTATTGCGACTTTACGGAACTACCCAGGTCCTTACTAACCTCGGCCAAAGAAGTGAGATTGTTACGCTTGGGGGCGGAAGCAAGCTCTCAGGAACCCCCTGGGCGTTTTGAAGCAGAAACAGACGAACTGGGGATAAAGATCGCAACTAAGGAAGTGTCATGGCAGGATGTTTGTGACGGCATTACCCCGGAAGGACACGTGGCAATCCGAGAAGAAGATGCTCAGATGATGGCCCCGGTGTTCTCCTGGCGATCGGATCATTCATTCATCTCGGCGCCTCCACCCGATTTGGAACATGAAACAGATTGACGTTCGGATCTGGGACCAACTCTTTGAACTATACGTCCCACAATATGTGTCGGATGAAATCCACCGGGTAATTGCAGATATTCTTACAAATATCAAGGAGCGATCAGTGTGTCAGATACTGACATTGGGTTGTCGTTAGTAATCCAACACGAAATTCAGACAGGAAATCATTCCCCGATTCATTGCAAACTTTATCGTTATTCCTTGATTGAAAGCAAAAAGGCTCTCGAACGAATTCGGGAGTTCGAAGCCAGCGGTTGGATTGAACCCGCTACTGGACCCTAGTCCTTTCCTGTAGTGTTAGTAACGAAGAAGAACGGAGCGATTCACATTTGCATTGATTATCGCAAGCTGAATGAAATCACGATCAAAGATCTGTATCCCCTCCCCCGGATTGATGATTTGTTGGATGCGATTGGGTGCGCTAATGATTTCAGCAAGTTTGATATCCGGCATGGCTTCCATCATATTCTGGTAAGGGAAGAAGATCGGCTGAAGACAGCCTTTGTGTTATTTGAAGGCATGTGGCAGTGGGTTCGGTGTCTGATGGGGATTTGCAATGCGCCTGCCACGTTTCAGCGAGCGATGAACATGACGTTCCAGAATTTCGTCAACAAGACACGGCTGACGCAAGGGATGATCAACTTTTATGTGATCGTGTACATGGACGACATCCTGGTCTATTCGGAGACCTATCACGGGCACGCGGAACACATCGAATGGACATTGGGCGCATTGAGAGACGCTGGGTTCAAGATTGTGCTTGAGAAAAGTGAATTTTTCCTCTCGAAAATTTCCTCATTGGCCGGACAACAGAAAAATTCCCACGAGAAATAAAAGTTGAAAAAACATTCCATAAAAAAAAATCCTTCATATTTAAAAATTATCATTCCAATATTCATCCAATTCTAAAATTTCCAGTTTTATTTGATAAGTTTCCGTCTAAAGATGAGTTTTCCCTTCCAACCACATCTATTTGTTTAAGATGGAACGAAAGTCTGGATGAGTTTATAAAATGTTTTAATTAAATTTTCATTCTACTACAACAAATATCTTCTAATTTAGATTGGATTAACCTATTATGACTGAAAATCCTTACTTAGAATGACAGTCCAATTAAAATATTTCATGAACTCATTCAGACTTTCATTCGATCTCTAACATGCAGTCCAAATAAGAAGGATACCCTATTCTTGGAATAAAAGTTTGGAAGTAAGATGAAAACTTTTAGAATTGGAATGACATTTTTTTAGATGGAATGAAAATTTAAAATTTAGATTGTAATTTTACTATAGAATGATTATTTAATTCTAGGAAATTTTTCCGTTGGACTCAAGAAAAGTTGCGGCGGTGAAGGAAGCCTAGGTTCCCACGTCACTAACGCAAGTTCGAGCCTTCTTGGGGCTGGCGTCGTACTACCGGCGCCTCATCAAGGGCTTTGCTGCGATTGCACGACCGCTAACGAACCTGTTAGGGAAGGACCAACCTCTCAGTTGGGACGTGGAGTGTCAGCAGGCCTTTGCAACCCTGAAAGACGCTTTGGCAACGACCCCTATTTTGATTCGGTCGGACCCCTCGAAGCAGTCCATTCTCATCACGGACTGCAACCAGAGGCTATTTCCGCTATTCTAGCACAGAAGGGGAACGATGGTCGTGAACACGTTATCGAGTACGCGTCTCGAACCGTACCGGACGAACGAAGAAACGACTTCGCACCTCAAGGCGAGTGCTATGCGGTAGTTTGGGGAATCCAGCACTTCCATCCGTATCTCCACGGACATAAGTTTTGCCTCGTAACGGATCACGAGCCTCTGCTAGCGCTGAAGAAACTCACCAACTACACGGGCATGATTGGCCGTTGGGCGGTGTGACTACAAGACTACGACTTCGATATCGTCCATCGAAAGACAGAGCGGCACGGCAACGCGGACGGGCTGACACGTCTGCACCGACCTGTCAAGGTACCAAAGGGCGAGGAAATTACACCATGCAAAGAGTCGAACTTGACCAACGAGCCGAAATATGAATAAGTGGCAGTTCTCCCACGTTGCAAGAAGCAAAACGGTGGCGATGGGTGATGGAGGTAACCCCACTACCCCTCTTTCTCCCCCTTCCTCCTCCAACATAATTTTTTTTCAGAATTAAATAATCATTCTATAGTAAAATTACATTCTAAATTCTAAATTTTCATTCCATCTTAAAAAATGTCATTCCAATTTTAAAATTTTCCGTCTTACTTGAAAACTTTCCTTCCAAGAATGGGGTATTCCTTCTTATTTGAACTGCATGCTAGAGATGGAATGAAAGTCTGGATGAGTTCATGAAATATTTTAATTGAACTGTCATTCTAAGTAAGGATTTCCAGTCGTAAATAGGTTAATCCAATCTAAATTAGACGATATTTATTGTAGTAGAATGAAAGTCTAATTAAAACATTTCATAAACTTGTCCAGACTTTCATTCCATCTTGAACAAATAGATGTAGTTGGAAGGGAAAACTCATATATAGACAGAAACTTATCAAATTAAATTGAAAATTTTAGAATTTGACAAACATTGGAATGATAATTAATAAATATGAAGGATTTTTTTTTTATGGAATGTTTTTTCAACTTTCATTTCTCATGGGAATTTTTTTGTTGTCGTCTCTCCTCTCCCTGCTTAACAAATTTTGCTACTTTTGCGAAACTATCTCCCGCGTATACGAGGTCTCCATGCGTCCTAACGGGGAAGGGTATGTGGATTGGATAGATTGTCGACAGTGTGTTGCACGAGCCCATGGCTCGTGCATCCAATACAGAAACGATAGTAAACCATGGTTGTGCCCCTTGTGCCGGACCGACAGGATTCCGACCGAGACTCGCTTTTTGGATGCCACGTCAGAAGGATTGGAAAAGACCCGGAAGTTTAGAAGGGCCGAAGTATGGACGGATATTGCCTTAATTGCCACCCTAGTAGGTAACCCCCTCCAGGATTTCACCAAGGAAGATCGGAGGAGSGCCAACGAAAGGGCTCGGGATTATCGATGGATAGAGGGTAGATTATTCCACGAGGAAACTGCGGCCCATTTTGCCGTACGAATCACAGAGTCCGCTATCGACAAAAATGAGTGGTATTGGTCCAATATCCGCGACGATGTGAAATACATTGTCGCCAACTGTCAAGTCTGCGTCGCTGACAAGGCGTTGATTCAGCCACCAAGATCGATAGTGCCCACGGTTGTTAAGCGGCCATTTCAAAGAGTGAGCATTGATACTACCGACATAGTGGTGCCCCCTGACCCTAATAGTTGCGAATATTCAGTCCTATTGGTATTTGTCGACCATTTCTCGAAATGGATCGAAGCGTATCCTTGTCGCACGCGGCAAGCCACGGAAATCGCACGATATGTCAATCGTTTCCTCGGGATGCATCAGGATACGGAAGAAATCCTGACCGACAATGGGGTTGAATTCAGGGGAGAAGTGTTAAGGAATCTGGTCCTACATGGCGTCGCCATACGGAACACTGCACCCCACATGTCACAATCCAATGGGATGGTCGAAAACGCTAACCGGATGATAAAGACAACGTTGCGACGAAACATCGCGGCACGGGATCCGAGACCCTGGACCAATATCGTCGATCACATCGGTCCATCGCTGAACGCCCCATGAATCGACGGGGTTGAGCCCCTTCCAATTAAGGACCAATAGTGTCGCTTGCGTTTCGATACCAAGCCTCCCGGATGAGTCTACATTGAACCAACGGCCCACCAGGGCTACGGCTCGGGACAAGGCCAAACGACACCTAGAGTTAATGGAACGGTCGCTGCCCAGGCTAGCCCGAAAGCGACAGAAAATGACCGAACTAGCCCAGGGCCGACAGGTCCGGAGCTACGAGGCCCAAAATGGGAATGCGGGTCCGCGGCCCCAGTACAAATTGGGGGACGTAGTGCAGGTGAGGAAATGTGCTCGCCAGGGTAAGCTAGCGCCACGATTCTTCGGGCGATATCGCGTGATCGAGCTCAACCCCAACGACGTGGACACCGTGCGTCTCGCCCCTGAAGTCTCTGGCAGTCGGTCGGCTCGTCCGATCACACGCTACGTGTCCTATCTTTGCCTCCTCCCCTCTGCTCCGTCTCCTTCTCCCTCGGTCTCTCTTTCTGAGGAAGCCGACGACGACGGTTCGGACTCTTCGCCATCTCCCTCTCTTTCTTGCTCCCTCTCTGCCACCCCGTTACCCCCGCCATCGCCATGAGTTTCGCCATTGAGCAAGCTTTCAGTGATCAGTTGCTGATGCCACGGGGAGAGATCTCAGCCATCCGTCAAGTGCATCATCGGCGGATCAGCCCCGACTTCATGCGCCTTGCGCAGTTCTTCTGCACTGCGGGTGTATACGGCGCGGCAGAGTTCCGATTCACGAGCAATCCCCAGGTAGTGGTGCTGGCCGAGGCAACGACGTTCCAACGGCGAGCGGCCCCGGGAATCAGCCACGTGTCTACCGTGGTAGTCTTCAGCGGCGATATCACCGCCTTCGATCCGGCGTGGCAAGCCTCCATCAAAAGCACCTTGTACCGGTGGGGTCGCGATCTGGCCACTGATTGGGATTGACGACTCACAAGGCACAGTGATGAGTGCTATCCTGTCGACCGCATCGAAGTCAACACATTGCACACGACGATACACGAGCCACCTGTCCTCCTCCCCGGACTTGCTCCCTTCCAGCCACGCAGATGAGCCGCGCGCCGATCTCGACGTTCTCTCCTCCCTCTCTCTTCCCCATCTTCGGGCAGTCCTCTCACAACCCTCGTCTCTCCTTCCATCTGGAGCCACTGACAGTACCCATCATTGATCCGGACCGTTGGTGGTTATGGCGTGCAAAATTTGTCGAGCTCTCGTTTTGCCTGCTACGAGTGGATCTGAACTGGACGTGGGAAGGCGATCAGAGCCCCTCGTCGGAGATTGTGGAGTTGCTCGTCATTCAGGTGTGGAGGACCAACGTGACGGGAGATCTTCTGGGATTTGTCTTWGGAGCAGTGGATCGGGGAAACCGATCACAGATCGTGCGCGAACTTACGATCGTGATCGCGCGATTGGCCAACGAACTCCCTCTCGACATCGTCTCTCAGAGCGACGRAGAACCCGTGCCACATACCCTGTCAAGGACTCTCGCCCCGAGCCTCCAGTGGTCCACTTGTATCGAGGAGCGTTGGGCAGACGACCGTTTTCCCTTCCGTAGCGAGTACCTGGACGTCCACAGCCTGACTAATCCCCGCTTCTTTCGGCAACCAACGGTGCTCGAGTGGGCAGCGCTGAGAGCAGAAGAGGAGGCCGAAGGGAATCAGAAGGAGAATTGAGGAGAGAGGCCGGGAAAGCAGCGGCCCGATTGGCCGAGGACGAGGAAGAAGAGCGCGAAGCAGACGAAGAGTCGGCGGAAGTTGAAGAAGAAGAAGAAGAAGAAGAAGAAGAAGCAAAGGAGGAGATTTCGGAGGAAGAGGAAGAGGCCTATAGCGAGTACAGCGAGGGCGAGCAAAGTGAGGAGGAGGACGAAGACAACGAAGAAGTGGAAAGCGGGGACAACCATGAGCCAACGCACGACGAGCTCGAGTGGGTGCCAAGACCGGATCGGCGAGAGGAGAACCCGGAGGCTGCGGCGCAGCGCAAGAAAGAGATCGCGGAAGGAAAGCGGTTGGCGATCGATCCCGCACCGAACGATCCTTGCACGGATCCCGAGCCGCCCAAGCCAGAACATGGAGACCTTGCTGCCACGACCTCGGGAGCCGCGACGACAAGGCGCCGATCCCGATCCCGATCCACGTCCCCCTCCGCCTCCGCCCGTCCGCCAATTCGTCAACGTGTCAATGAGGGGCTTAGCCCTTCGTCCCCGATCCATATACCACCATCCCCTTAGTTATCTCTCTTTCAATCAGTATTTCCATCACGTCGTTTACCCCCGTAATCCCTTCCTCATCGCCACCTTCCGACATTTCTACTCCGCCCACCTAGAACTGACTGTCCACCCCCACCTTTCCGTTCGGTGTGCTGTCCCCAAGTACTCCATCCACGTTCTGCTCCTTAGCGTCATGTGGCGAGGCCGTAATCATATAGAGGTTTACTGCATCGTTACGGGGACCTTCCCCGCGTGCGAGAACCATGATTGGTTCCGCACAAACGTCCTCCGAACCCTTGTATCCCTTTACCCAAACTACCTCGCTTCCCTTCCCCGAAGCGGCCAGAGATTCCCCCACTTCTATCGCATTGTCCGTTTTCAAGAACTTCCCTACGACCTCACTGCAATCGGGCGCTTCATACCCGAGCTTACGATGGAGCCGCCCGCCCTCCCTCATACGAGTATCCCCTTCCCTTCCCCCTTCCGGTTAATTATCGATGCAACGGTAATGGACGCGTGTCGCGGTGACGACACGAGAAAGATCCCGTCCTTGGATCGTCGAAGAGCCCAATCTGAGGAACTAGTAGAAGAGCAGAGTTGCTACGTTGGATGATGTCCACACGCAATCGAACGGTAAGTGGCATACAGAGAATTGCTTTGCGTGTCGATCAATTAGAGAAATCGACATGTGTCAACAAGCAAACAGGAGCTTGATAATATTGGACCCCCCTGGGCATCACATATGTGACGAACCACTTTCTGTAACGTGCGAGTTTCTGCGCGGTTGCAACGAGGGGTCCTAAGCTGGGAAGATTGGGCCAATTACGGGAAATCGGGATCGGTGGAAAATTGCATCAGTACCCTTGCTTCTTCGTCTTTTTCGTCGCTTCTTCGGGGCTGGGTGTGTCTTGGGACGACCGATTGAGTAATTGGTCGAATAGATGTCTGGCGCGCCACCGCGCGCGCGAATAATAAACGTTGACGTCGTTCTTTCGTTTCGATTTCGATCTTTTGGGCGCAGACATCACGCGGAAAATTGCTTCGTTCTTTTTGAATTTCCTTTCAAATCTTTTTCGAATTTTGTCGAGCCCCTGATGGCTCTCGGAATTTCGGATTTTCCTTCTAAAGCTTGTGGTTTTTGCTTTTTCGTATTAGAGAGGAATTTAGGAATTTAGTAATTAGGATTTTTCCTGCTGCGCGGCGCCTTTTGTCTACGCGCTTTTTCATGCGGCCGCAACGGTACTCTGATTAGTGGGCGCCTTTAATCGTGTGTGTAACTGTAATTTTGGGCAGGCGCCATTGTAACTGTATCTCTCTTCTTGCACTTTGACTCTCACGCCCTCCCTCTCTTTCTTTTGCTGAAATTTTCGTAAGCCACAGTTTGCATGATCGGATCGATGCGTGGAGAAGGGTCACGTCCCCCACGCCGCGGCCGATCATGCAGAACGCAGGCGTCCTCTCTCTAGTCCTCACTTTAAGTCCTAGTAATTCCGTGTTGCACGCTATAAATTTTGGTTGTGCGATTAGTCAGCTCTTTTAACCTGTTGTTGGAAGCTCGGGGTTGCGCGATCAGGAAGGGTTGACACACGAGCGAAGTAAGAGGTGAGTAGAGTCGGAGTTGGGCGACCCGACGGGCTGGTGCCGAACGCGCGGGATTGACGTGGGCCACGACGGACTGTGGGCACGGGCGAATCCGACGGGTGCGGGAGGACTAAGCGGGGTGACAACTTCATGGGTTGGTGCGTGACGACGGACTGTCCGCATCGGAGAGAGAGAGAGAGGAGAAGAGAGTTGAGGTTGATGGATGTGGATTTGTTGTTTCTTTGTCTCTTCTCCCTCTCCATCTGTGTACATACATTTTGATTGCGGCTCCGGGCGGTTTGCTCGTTCTTATCTTCATTTCGGCTCTCTGGAATCTGGACTTGGGTTTTTGCTCATACCTGTCCTTGTGATGGCATTATGTGTATGATTGTCGAATGTATGGATGCATGAATGTTATCCCTGCTTGCCTATCTTTTTGCGGAGACTCCTTGCCCTTGCTTTTTGTTTGTGCCGAATCTTTGCTTGCACCGGATGCAGCGATAGATGGGATACGAATCTAGCCCCGATGTCGATTTCGTTCTCGTTTTTGCTTGACCCATGATGAGGTTGTGGTATGATTGCATCTTGCATAACCGAGACTTACGAAGCAATTAGGCGATCCGAAGTCCGGCCCCGCGAGCGCCACGCGAGAACATGTGTAAACGCGATCCGAGTCGCGCCCTTACACGCATTCCCGCGCGTCGGCTCGCTCACCCCGAAAGGAATCACGGCGGAACCATCATCCCGTACGAGCATGCTGAGGCACCACTGAGTCGGTCTGTCCTACACGTGCTCGTGCGCGGTGACGATATCCCGACCCGCGCTATCCCATCGGCAATGATACCATGACGCGATCTTGGGGATCAGACTCGTCCTATGACCCGGAATATTTCACCCCTATAATAAACGAGCTCATAAGGACCCGATACCCTTGTCACACGGAGAATCGGCTATGTCCGCGGGAATTCCATTGTGCCAC
>BFEA01000166.1:1802586-1814562 GCA_003427395.1 Chara braunii | reverse complement strand
CCCCCCCGTTCGCCTAATTGTGTTCATACCTCTAAGACTCCCCCATTTCCCCCAAAAATCCTTGGCGCACCCCTTTTCACACTTCCAGGCCCACACTCCACTCCGATCAGGAAGTCGCGCTGGGCGTGAGGTTGGGCGTCACGCCTTGATGATGATGACGAGCAGTACCCTGAAGGCTGATGCTGATGATGGTGATGACGAGCAGTGCCCTGATGATGATGACAAACCATTACCATGATGATGATGTCAAATCACGCCCTGTTGATGATGATGGTGACAAGAAGCACCCTAATGATGATGACACCGATGCTGGTGCTGGTGGTGATCAGCGAGAGTGCCGCAGATGACAGAGATGTATACAGAAACCGAAATCAACGCACTCAATATCGCCTCCAATCCTCCTCCCGCTCCACGTAAGCATGCGCTCCTCCTTTCCGTCCGCGTCATACCAACCGCCTACCACAACACTACGCAGACCAAGGAGCAAAAGCCATAAGAAGGCTGAACTTCTCAAGGAGACCCACCTCCTCTCGAAGGCAAGTTCCCCTTCACCCAACGTGCTAACCTGTAACACCACTGGATGAAGCGCAAAGCTGGAGATGGCACCGAAGTGCTTTCAAAAGGCAGGCAACACCGAGTCATGCTCCATCCTCCTGCCCTCCCGCTGTCCGATCTCTACTTGATCACTACCCCATCACCAAGGCGCCGTCACGCCAAAACTGCCCACGTCATACCCAGCTGCCACATCGCGCTCGCGTGTTTCCAACCTGTAGGGCGCCACAGGACTGCCCGTGTGAGAGTGCCAACCCGGCGGGGCGCAGCGCTCCCGGAAGCGCTGCGCCCCCTGGGAGGATCTTGCCCAACCTGATCCACAGCCTTTCCTTGACCTGTTCCCTTACTGCAATCTATCAGCCCTGGTGCCTATCACTGCTGTTCGGTCCAAGTTGCCTGCCCGTTGGTAGGACAATGGTCCTGAGTGCTGGCCACACTGAGGTAGGATAGTGGGATAGGGGGTGCGCTAGGCGTATTGACGTGAAGATGGGTTGGGAGGTGGTCTCATATTCCAGGACACCCGCGGCTCACACTTCCAGGTGATCACAGTGCACACACTGACTGGACTCTACAACACCCTGAAAAAAAAAAAGAAGAAAAAAAAGAAAAAGAAAAAGAAAAGAAAAAAAAAAAAGACAACTGCCCACCTCAGCAAAGCCAACATGGCAGGGGGGAAGGGTCTCCCCTCAACTGAAAATCGCAGACACGTGATACATGGTGGATGTGCATTGCACCACGGAAAACAAGAGATGCACGATTTGGCACCCAAAAAGAAAAAGTTAAGTTGAATTTCTCTTTTTTTTATAATTGCACTATGAATTGCAGTTCAGGCAATGTTTACAACCCAAGCTTTCTGGGCAGGTAGGGTGCCCGAAGTTTCAATTGCAAACTGTATCTTGCCCCATAGGGCAATTATAACTCGGTTTCGTGACTCTACTGAAGTTACCCCTCTTTTTTATTAAATGTTTGAAAAAGGGTAAATTACTAAATTGTCAATGTTATTTTGTTGATCTGACTTTATCTGGGGTTCAAACTTGGGTCTGCATTTCACCAGTTCATTGGGTGTACCAACTGAGCTAGACCTGTTCGTTGAATTTTGTCGTTTTTGGTTGGATTCGAACCCGCGTCTGCTCAACAATTTGTCAATTTGCAGCTTGTCTTGCTCTTCTGATTCAAACTCACACACAATTCTCAGCACATTCCAGTCCTCTAGCTCCAGTCCCGAACTTCTGCTGCTGGTACCTGTGGGACATCTTTGGTTGGATTTGAACCTGTGTCTGCTCAACAGTCTCAGCTTGTCTTCTTGCTCTGATTCGAAGTCGCAAAGACAGAAAGTACATACTCTTTGCGCAGATTCGAACCCAGGGATGTTCAACAATTCTCAGCACATTCCAGTACTCTTACTCCAGCCTCCAACTCCCACTCGCGACTGCAGGATGTCTTTGGTTGGATTCGAACCTGCATCTGCTCAACAACCATAGCTTGTCTCAACTCGTGCCTTGTCACACACACACACACACACACACACACACACACACACACACACATACACACACACACAAAAAAAAAAAGAAAAAAAGAAAAAAAGAAACGTACTCTTTGCTCAGCTTTGAACAGGTGTGTTCAGCAATCCCCTGTCCAACAATTATTTCCAGTACTCTTAACCCCAGTCCCCAACTCCCACTCATGACGGAGGGAGGTCTGTGGTTGGATTAGAACCTGCATCTGCGCAACAATCGCAGCTTGTCTTGCTCTGATTCGAAGCCTCCCCTTGTCGCACAGACAGAAAAAAAGCACAGACTCGTTGCTTAGATTTGAACTCATGACAGCCTTCCGATATCATCATCATCATTTTTTATTTTTTATTTTTATTTTTTTCTTTTACAAGAACAACCCGAGTGGATCATCATCATAATGACCGGCCCAAGGCATTCATCAGGCCTCCCTCCACTACTCTAGACTCTCAAATTTTCAAGAGTAATGCCTCGCTCCACTGACTTTAGACTTGTACTCACGGAAACACCCTTCGAGAGCTGTCAGAAAGCACTCTCAAAGGGCACTCTCGATGAGTCTGGAGCTCACAGCCTGCAACGCAATGTTTTTTCTAACGTGATCCCTCCTACCCCCTCTGCAGCCTCTGTTTTTCGGCCCGGCCTTTAGATCAGGCTGGCGCTGTCTCATAGTGCTCTTAAGCACTCACGACATGCTGTCAGAAATTTGCGAGTCCTAGAGTTGATGACTCTCGAAATGTGCAAAACGAGAGTGAATCTTCCCCTAGAACATGGAAAGATACACTGACATAATTTTTGTCTTTTGTGCATGCCCAGAGCAGTGGAGCGAGGGCCTAAGTGGAGTGAGGCCTCTTTTTTCGAGAGTTTGTCCTCTGGCAGCTCTAGAAGCACTCACAAATTTTTTTGTAAGCCTAGTGTAGTGGAGGAAGGCCCATAATCCTAGTATTTCACTGATTTCCTTCCAGTGGAGTTCCAACTCAGGTCTATGTTTCAACAGTTCAGGGGTGTACCAACTGAGATATAGGGGCTCGCCGCACAGCCTTTCGAATGAAGGCATTTTCCGAAAAATGTCAGACTTCATTCGAAAGGCTGCTCGTCGAAAGAAACCCCCCCCTTGGCCACAGAGAGTTTCGAAACACCGGCCGGCTTTCAACACGGACATCGTAATGTCCCCTTTTTTTTGTTTTGTTTTCGCTAATAGCCCGTTTTGGGAGTGCCCTTTCCACAAGACCACTCACGTATGACGCCCAACCTCACGCCCGGTGCGACTTCCCAATCAGAGTGTGAGTGGGCCTCGAAGTGCGAAAAGGGGGTGTGCCAAGGATTTTAGGAAAGTGGGGGTGAAGTCCCAGGTCGGAACTGAGATCTCATGTGGCAAGTTTCAGGGATAGGAATGCAAGAGGATAGGCGCGGGTCGAAGTCTGCTTCTGTGCTTCTGAGCGTGGGGCTACCGCCTCTGTTGGTTCCGTCGTCTGGGTCGGACTCGTATTTGGTTCACCGTCGGAACGCTATGGCTATTGCGCTGTCCGATCACTCGTTGGCGTCGTACATTACTGGTCTCAGAATCCGACGCGGCCGGCCTTAGCTGAAGGCTGTGTGCCCGTCGTTCTTCCTCCGAGCGAGTTTGCCGGACGAAGCCGGAGGCTTGGTACTCGTGGTCTTGCAAGCACGCCGAGCACGGGGGCTGGGGCCAATACGGAGCGATTGCGCGCCAGGGGATGATGGTCAGCGAATGGAAGGGCAATATGCGGTGGTAGAGAGGGAAGTCAGTTTCCAGAATAATTATTCCCGGTGCCGCGACAAGGTGGCACGTGTACGAGCTGGGGAATTCAGGGTGGTGGGGAATGTGCCCTCGAGCTCGGTCGATATCCCACTCGCAGATACGTTCGTTTCCCACCGGGTATGGAAATTCAGGAAGTTCTCCCCTCGGTCGTGCAGACAGACACACGTGCTCCCAATACTCAAGGAATTCCTGATCCTTCAGACACTCGCGGTCAGTAATACAAAAGGGGAGTTCGATCTTCATGTTGCGGGTTGAGGCGGAAACTCGGTGATTCGAAAAGTTGGACCGGGTATAGGCTCTGCAGACACGCGGGTAAGCCACGTTTGTAGCGGACCTCGGGTTGGTCTGTGAGACCAGCCCCTTGGCCTGCTCTCACAGGCCTGTGTTGTATTCGGGGTAGGCCAGTCCAGGCCAGTACCTCTGTCGGTACCAGCTAGTCCAGTCCAGTCCCGTCAGTTCGCTGGGGTATACCCCAGCCATTGTCTGTTTTCACGCTCATTCTTCACTTGGACATTTTGGAGTACGTGCGTTGGAGCCTTGCGTGGGGAGCTGCGCTGTGCACCTTGCTCCCTCCTTCTTCCTCCATCTCCATCTCTGTCACTAGTGGAGCACCACACCTGGTGGGTCCGCTACATTGGTATCGGAGCGGGAACGATCCTTGCCCCCACCCACCACACCGCACAGCAGGGGAATACGGCAAAACCTGGCAGTCGGGTTTTCGGCTGTTTTTGGGGCGTTTTCGGGCGAAAAAGCGGGAAAAACAACGAAAAAAGGTGCTGCAGCAGGAGCGGTCCACGTGGCGAAAAAGGAAGCCCCATTGCGCGCACAAGGCGAAGGCCGCTGCACGCGCGCGCGCGCCACGTGCCCCGCTGCCCCGCCTCGCCCCGCTCCCAGATTTATCTTATCAAGATCCAGGAGTTTTTGCTGCCGCTGGGGTTTGAACCCAGGCACGTGCCGAGCCATAAGCGTGCGTAAGCAAGCTCATAACACACTCGTCACAGTGTGTCCATGGCTGTGAAGCATGGCACACTCGTGTTAAAGCGGTGCCGTGCTGGCTATTTGCCCTTCCCCYCCCCCCCCCCCGCCGGCGAGCACTGCGCAGCGAGCAGCAGAGCAGATCAGCAACGGGCGGGCTACTATTCGCCCCCCCCCGCCGTCGGCTGCTGTTGGCCGGGTATGTGGCCATCTGCCCTGTGGCAGCTGGTGCTGGAACAGAAGACCCCCCTGCTTAGGGTGCTGCTCTATAGTGGTGAGGGCCTGCTCACACAACAGACCTTAGATCTGCACATCTGCAGAACAGTGGCTGCTAGGGGCTGATCAGGATCTCAGCCCCCTTTCCCCTAGAGCTGGCTTGCTGCAATGAAGGCCAAGACCCTCCAGGGCTTGGTGTACCTTGTGCCCTTGGAGACACCAAGGGCCAGGTATCAATCCCTTCTCCCCTCTCCCTCTACTAACCCACTCTCCCTACCTCTCCTCTCTCCTCTTATTCACCCCTTCTCTTTCCCCCACCTTCTACTGCCTCTTTTTTCTCCTCCTTTTATCTTCCCCACCCCACCTTTCTCCCACCACCCATTCTTTTTCTCTATTTTTTCTCATCTCTCCTTTTCTTCCCTTCTTCTCTCCTTCCTTCTTGATCTCTCTCCACCTTTCCCCAACCCTCCTCTCCCCCAACTACCACCACCTCATCCCCCCRCCTCCCACTTCATCTTTTTCCCTCCCCCACCTATTTCCTTCTCTTCTCCTTCACTTTTTCATTCCCATTTTTCCCCCACTTCGAATTTTTCTGTTTGTCTTTTTCTATCTCTCTCTTGATTTATTTTTTCTCTTTTCCAAAAATTCTAAATATCTTCTTTCCCACCTTCTTTTCTCATTTTCTGATTTATTTTATTTATTTTTCTATTTAGTCTGAAAATTCGATTTTCTTTACGGCAACCCTAAATCTGATTAGGTGTTAGTCTTTACTACTTTCGGCACACGTTTTGACCCTGTGGGGGTAACGAAGTGCTGCCGAAATTTTCTGTTTTTTTTTCTTTCACTTAGTCTTCTCGGCACACTTCGACCCCATGGGGGTAACGAAATGCTGCCAAAATTTTTGACAAAGTATATACGTCATTCCTCCCCACCTCCTCATCCACTTTTACTTCTTTATTTAAATTTCAAAAACAAATAAATAAATTAATAAATAAATAAATAAATATTGTTTCCCTTCACATCTCTTTACTTATTTCTTTAATTATTTTTATTATTATTTATTTATTTTCTTATTTATTTTTATTTTTTCTCGAAATCTCGCTGTTTATTTATTTTTCTCCCGTCTCCCTCCCCCTTATGCTTGCTATTTTACTTCTTGATTAGGTCACCGGTACCCTACCCTAGCCACTTAAACCTGGGTTAGGGTTTTCTTAGGGTTTTTGTAGGGTTTAGGGTTCCTCAAAACCCCCCTACTTCCCCGTCCTCTTCGAACGCCCTGGACCCGAACCACCCCTCCCCCTTTGACGGCGTCCATGCTAGCCTTGCTAGCGCCGTTCGCCGCTTTCTACCGCGGACTTCCCCCTACGCCCTCTGCTCACGCGGACCTCTTCTGGCCCCCTCCAGTCCGGTCCGTCATCTCCCCATGGCCGACGGTGCGTCACACGCCGCCGACACGGCGATGACCACGGCATCGGGCTCCACACCCGTGCCGGCGGACCAGGGCCATCAGCCCCAGGGGGATCTACGCACCCTCCTCACCTCCCTCCTTGCGCCCATCCAGGCGCAACTCGCGACCCTTGCGCCCATCCAGGCGCAACTCGCGACCCTCGCGCCCTTACAGGCGCAGGTGGCGACCCTTGCCACCGGCATGCAGCAACTCCAGGACGCTGCGTGTCCGTCATCTCCTGGCTCCCAGTCCGGGTCCCCGTCCTCCGACAGGGTGGCCACGGCGGAGCTTCCTCCTCCGTTGCCGTTGACCCGACCATCTTGGTGACTGTCCACGCCTCTAGCACGACGGCCGCCATGAGCCAGGCCCCCCCTCAGTCTACGGACACACCCGCCCAGATCCCGGTCCCTACGGCCACGGTACAACAACCCGCTACCATGGTCTCAACTTTTCCAGGTGCCCCGCTTTTCCCTCCCCTTCGCACGACCGCAGCGGCACCTGGCTCTCCCCCCTCTGGGATGCCCCGCGCCGCTTGTGCGTCCACCCCCTCCACTCTTCCTCCTGCCACCTCTCGATCGACCTACGTTCGAGGTCTCGCGGACGAGATTGCCCAGCTCCGGGCGGACCTCGCCCTCTTACACCTTCAACCACCCCCACCCTCACAGGTGGCCGCGCCTTCGGGCGCACCCCCTACCTCCTCTACCCTTCCTCCCATGCAGGCTCGCTTTCCGTGCCCTGCACCCTACACAACTCCTTCCTACCTTCTCCCTACTCCCGCGGTTGCTGCGACCTCTTCTACCGCAGCACCCTCGCAGCCTGCCGCTGTTGCCACCGCCGCTCCCCCATGCGGCCCGGGCGCACAGTCAGCTGTGCCCCTTTCTCCAGGACTTGCGCCGACTTACTCAGCCGTGGCACAGGCCTCCGCTCCTCGATCCCCTCGCCGCCAAAACGGTGGCGCACCACTCATCCGCTTGTCGGACATTGCCTTGTATGACGATACAGGCATACGCGTGTCTCGGTGGCTGCAGTCTGCCACCCGCACACTCCAGCTCATGGGCGCCACACCCGAGACGTGGGTGGGTCACCTCTCCACGCGCCTGCGTGGCGGTCTTTTCGAGGCCTGGGAGGATTTTTATGCCTACTCCCTTCGTGAGGGTCRGACTCCGACCTTCGTGGATTTCCAGGCGTTCCTCGAGGATCGGTTCGGACGCCCACCTCGTTTGCGACATGACGTTCCTCCCCGAGGTTGCCCTTATCAATCGTTTCTTGGCCAGCCTTCCGCTCGAGTACCGCTCCGAGCTATGGCGGTACGAGTTCACATCGGCCCCACAGGCTTACGAGGCCGCCAGGGACCACCAGCGGATGCGAGCCCGTCTTCMCCCCGCCTCCTCCTCCCAGCCCCAGCGCACAGGCTACGCCTCCTCCTCCTCTCACAACACTTCCCAGTGTCGTTCCCCTTTCCGCGGTCGCCCCCTCTGTTCCACGCGGCAGGGCCGCCACTTCTCGCGCCACTTCAGCGCACTGGAGTATGGTGAGCAGGACGCTATTGCCCCACTGTCACCTGAGGGCGACCACAGCGACGACCTCGATCTCTGCGAGGCCGTCCACTATCACTTGGAGGACTCGACCCTCCCTGCAGCTGGACGCCTTCAGCTCGCGCTCTCCGCCTTCTCTCGGGCAAGCAGCCGCCCCGGTCACGCTGGCGCGTCGCCCCCCGAGGTCCCTCAAGAGGACCTCTCTCAGGGCTTCGTCCCTCCTCGCGGTGTCCTTTCCGCTGAGGAGCGCGCGGCTATTCTGGGCCGACGTGGGTGTTTGCGCTGCCGCTTGGACGGTCATACCTCCTCGCGGTGCCCTTACACTACCGCCCTCGACCGCCACTACGCTGATCTTTCTCGTCAGCGTCGTGCTCAGTCCCCCCCCGGCGCCTCACGTCCCCGCGGCGCCTCCTAGCCACGGTGCAGTGTACACCTGCACCCTCCTCGGTAGTGGGTTTCCCGACATTTCCGTCGCAGTTCGCCCCTCTCGCTACTGGAGTCGAGGTATCGCAGGACTCGACAGAGTGTACTCAGCCCTCTGTCGTAGTACCGTCTGCGCCTCCACAGACCACCGTTTCCCCTCCTTCCCCGCCGTGACTACCGACGCGTCGAGCCATTCGCTCAGCCCGTTGCAGCGAGCAGCTTGCTACTCGCGAGGACGTTGTGTCCTCTCTTCTGGACTTGAGCATGCTCTTGGCTTGTCAGGAGCGACTCACCCTCCATGTCGCTGCGCTGCGTCGCCTTCTCGCCATCCTCTCTGACCCTGATCGCACCCTCCCGATCATCCCAGTACGACTCGGGACCTCCACGAGGGTGTACTCAGCGCTGTCGGATTCCGGTTCTCAGGGCGACTTCATTCACCCACGCGTGGTGAAGGAAGCCCAATTACCCACGACAGGGTCTCCGACTCCCATCTCCGTTACCCTAGGGGATGACAAGACCCAGTGCTTCTTCGATCAGACGGTCACCAACCTCCCCTTCTTCCTCACTCTCGAGCCGACTGATCGTTCCCCGGCGTCTCGTCGCCACCGCTCCTCTGCACATTTCGATGTGATGGAGACGGGGTACGACTTCATTCTCGGCACTCCGTGGTCTCGTCGGTTCCGCAGCACCGAGGYYGATTGGGYGACCAACACTCTCGTTCTCAAAACGAAGTGTGGACAGACGTATCGCGTACCTTTCATAGGTACCACGGCGATACCACGCCCCGATCCTCCTCCCCCGGAGCCGTCAGTGCCCACACCATCCCCCTCTATCACTGCCACCTCGCCTCGGCAGTTCGCTCACTTCATTCGACAGGACGACGTCACCTTCTTTATGGTGGACGTGATGGATCTCCTACACTATGATCCACCCTGTCCCGATGCCGAGCTCATCCCTCTGGAGCCCGATCCTCCCTCTATCTCCATGGCTCCCATCTCTACTTCCGTCCCTCCGCCGTTCGTCGAGTCCACCCCACCGTCGGGCGCTGACGCTGACGCTGAGGAAATCGCACGATATACGGCTGACCTAGAGCCCGCAGTTCGTGACCTCATCCGAGAGTACCACGATGTTTTCCCATCGTCGTTCTCGTACGCCGGCATCCCACCGATGCGTGACGTCAAGCACTCCATTCGGCTTGTGCCGGACTATCGTGTTCACCACCAGGCACCCTACAGACTCTCGATTCCTGAGGCCACCGAACTCAAGCGCCAGCTTGAGGAGCTCTTGAGACTGGGTTTCATTAAACCCAGCAACTCCCCGTGGGGTGCACCCATCCTCCTTGCTCGCAAAGCGGATGGAACTCTCCATCTCTGCATCGACTATCGCGGTCTCAACCGCTACACGGTTAAGAACAGCTACCCCATGCCTCGTTCCGATGAGCTGTTCGACCGCCTAGCAGGCAACCGCTTCTTTACGAAGATTGATCTTCGTAGCGGTTACCATCATATCCGCGTCGCTGCAGCCTACCAGCCGAAGACAGCGTTCGGATCGCGCTTCGGCCACTACGAATTTACGGTGATGCCATTCGGCCTCACCAATGCACCCGCCACCTTCCAGAAGGCAATGAACGACATCTTCAGGAACATCCTGGAGCAGTACGTTCTCGTCTACCTCGACGATATCCTGGTCTACAGTTGTACCTTTGAGGAGCACCTCAGATACCTCCGCGACGTCCTTGACCGCTTGCGCAGACATGGCTTCTACGCCAAGCTGAGCGAGTGTCGCTTTGCCCAGCACAAAGTGGATTTCTTAGGACACTACGTGTCTGACCAGGGTCTCCACATGGACGACGCGAAGATCACTGCTATTGCGGAGTGGCCCGCCCCCACATCCGCCAAGCAGCTTTGCAGCTTCCTAGGCCTGACCAGCTACTGTAGTAACTTCATCCGGGGATACGCTAGGTATTCCTACGTCCTTACCTCCACCCTCCTCCGGAAGAACCCACCCTGAGCTTGGACACCCCTCCACGAGGACGCCTTCCGTGCCCTCAAGAAGGCGGTGACATGCGCACCGGTTCTTCACCTACTCGATTTTGACCGCCCTTTTATCCTTACCACCGATGCGTCAGACTTCGCTGTAGGAGCAGTGCTTTCTCAGGTTTTCCCCTCCTCTCCTGATTCCTCTCATCCTCGTATCCCTCGCTTCCCACCACCTACCCCTACCACTGCTTCCCGACTGACGCCTACTCGTCCAGCTACTGAAGAGCCTTCTATTGACTATTCTCCTACCATCGCCGAGGACGGCACTGTCGAGTCTCTCTCCGGTGATTGTCCGATAGCCTTCTACTCCCGTCAGCTCCTGCCCGCCGAGATAAACTACACCGCTGATGAACGTGAGGTTCTCGCAGTAATTTATGTCGCTCGGCACTGGCGTCACTACCTACACGGGGCACCGTTTACGGTGCGTACAGACAACTCTGTTGTCCAGGCTTTTCTGACAAAACCGAAGCTCACTCCTCGACAGGCTCGCTGGTGGCGCGACATATCCGAGTTTAGTTTCACCACTGAGCACATCAAGGGTGAAACTAATCGGGTCGCAGATGCCTTATCCCGGCGCCCTGACCACGATCAGGAGCACATCCAGCTCTATTCCATCTCGGTCGCCACCGTCCACCACTCGATGATCGACGAGTTTCGCACTCATTACCGCCACTGCCTTCACTATCGCGACCTCCACGCGACCCTTCGGAGTGGCAAAACTGTCCCGAACTACTCTCTCGGGGACAACGGTCTTGCGTACTGGCACGGTTCACAGGGCACCAGAGAGCCCCGTATTTGCGTTCCCTCCACTGGACAGTTACGTGTCCGAGCAGTAGCAGAGTTCCATGACCAGGCAGCTGCCGATCATATGGGCTTCCACAAGACGTTGGCTCGTGTGAGCCGCCTGTACGTCTGGCCGAAGCACAAGGACTTTGTGAAGGACTACGTCGCAGAGTGTCCAACCTGTCAGGAGGTGAACAGTGCGAACCACCTACCTTATGGTTTGCTCCAGCCTCTTCCTATCCCTGAGGGTCGTTGGCAGTCCATCTCGATGGACTTTATCGGTCCTCTTCGTCCTCCGACCCCTCGCGGTCATGATGCTATCCTGGTCGTCGTYGACCGCTTCACGAAGCGTGCACGCTTTGTTCCGTGCCGCTATGCCATCAGTGCACGTGAGGTCGCCGACATCGTGTTCGACCGAGTCGTGCGTGACCACGGCTTACCTCTGAGCATCATATCTGACTGTGACCCGCGCTTTACCAGCCGATTCTGACGACGGCTCCACGAGGTATACGGCACTCAGCTCCGCTTCTCCTCGTCTTACCATCCTCAGACTGATGGTCAGACCGAGATCACGAACAGGACTCTCGGAGATATTCTTCGAAAGATTGTTCGTGACGACCAGCAGTGGGATCTTCATCTTGCCCACGCGAAGATAGCCTACAACCACGCCGTCTCGCCAGCCACGGGGATGTCGCCTTACTATTGCGACCTC
>BFEA01000166.1:1790506-1799688 GCA_003427395.1 Chara braunii | reverse complement strand
ACACATCCCGTCTCTCTCTCTCTCTCTCTCTCTCTCTCTCTCTCTCTCTCTCTCTCTCTCTCTCTCTCTCTCTCTCTCTCTCTCTCTCTCTCTCCAGAACATCCCAATGCGGACAGTCCGTCGCCTCACACCTACACATAGTTGTCACCCCGCTTAGTCCGAGCATGTCAGCCAGGTTCGCCCGTGTGCCACAGTCCGTTGCGACCCCAAGTCAACCCCGCATGCTCAGCACCAGCTCGTCAGATCGCCCAACTCTCTACTCACCTTCCGAATCTCGCTCGTTAGCCGATCCTCTCGACCGCGCGAACTCCCAAAATTTTTAGAAAGGGAGTTAATCGCGCTTGCGAAATTTATAGCATGCATGCTTGCACGAGATACCCGGGGTTGTGCCTAAGTGGACAAAGAAGGAGGAGGAAGGAAGTGCCTACGTCTGCATGGTCAGGCAGCGGCGTGGGGGACGCAGCCTCACTCTACACATCGATCCAGTCATGCAAGCGTTCCGACCAATTAGGACAGAGAAGGAAGTACGCACTCACAGGGACGCCACAAAAGATATCAAGAATAGGAGGATTACAGTGACAATTATGCCCGCCAAAAGAGAAGTTACAGTTACAAGCAAGGATTAAGGCGTGGAAAAGTCAGAAAATAGATCATGTCGCGGCAAAGCGTGCGCAAGCAAGAAGCATTGTGCAACAAAAAATCGAGACGCGCCTAAATTCCTGATCTAAAATTCTAAGTCCTAACTGCAAAAAAAAAAATTGAACGACGCAAATTCCGAGAGCCCACGGGGGCTCAACCTCAGTTGAAAATTCAAAAAAAAAAATTATGCGGGACGACCACGCCAAAATTCTCATTTCCTACAACAGAACTAAAAAGAAGTTATGGCAACAGTTATCTGTCGCGCTCGCTAAGGCGCGACCAGCTACCAATCGTCACAAGATTTCCTCGGCCTCGATTTCAAAAAACAAGAAAAGCAAGGGCGCCCATATAATCCCGCAGGCCCTTCCGATTCAACCCCCGAAGTAGCTTTGTGCAGAAAATCGTGCAGTTACAAAAAACAATTCGTCACATATGTGACGCTCAGGGGGTTCCAATCTTGGTTAAATTGTTTTTCATGTATATTTTAAAATGAACATCGTTCATCCACTCTAGGAGGTCAGTCTGAGGGACTTAAAACTACCAAGCCTATGGTGGAAAATTAACATCGTTGGAACGTAACTCCCAGCGTGGGCTGTTGACCAAGGATAACCAAACAGGTTGCCTTCCGATTACGGTCTGGAATGAAACCTGCAGGGGATACCCTTAGTGATGGAATTGGTTCAGGTGGATATCGGAGGGATCAAGAGTCAGGTCTAAAAAATTTGATAGGAGGACTTTATCCTGTATTGAGTAACCAATACGGGTACTACCGTTAAAATAACAACAAGGTGGGCCGCAAATCCGGCGTGATCAACCGACTGTGGTGGGTTGAAACCGAGGTTGTCGATCCCCTCGGATTAGACTTCAGGTGGGACGGTAAAATTTGACTTAGGTTAAGACCCGCGTCCGAAGGGTTGGGTTCAAATGTGATTCCTAACTCCTCGGACACCCAACGAGATCCTGACAAATAAAGTCTAAAGTTTGGGGGAGAGGCTATCATTATCTTCCTTGGTGACCTCCGTAACCGTAGTACAGATCCACTTGGAGTCATATGGATTAATCTTTCTTTGGTATTGCAATTTTTTTTATATGTGGGAGACCCAGGTTAAAACCCTTGCAGTATGGATGTACCAAGGAAGACAGTGAGGGTCTTCAAAGTGCGACTTCATCCAAGAAATCGGATTTTGATAGCTTGTCACGTCAGAAGGCCTTTTTTTGCATTTAGATTCCCCAACGACGGGGACATCGCTTAATGCGGTCCGGGAAAACTGTTGGAGCAAACACCCTTACAAGGGTATTTGCTCATGATTTTGCATTCGATGTAGTATCGACTCCAGTTACCATGCCGGGGACGCTTTGAAGTAAAAAGTGAGAATTTTTTTGGCATAACGTAATGAAGCAAAACTTCTTGATCACCGAGACCGAGGTTTCCAGGTGGCCATATGTAGTGATACGACATGTACGAAAAAGTTAGTAAAAATTAAAATCATTCGGCCGCAAGGGCTGTAGGATTGAAAGGGAACAAGAAAAGTTCCAGCTGTATTCGGCGTCCACAATCTAAATGAGTCGAAGGTTGAAGCGGTAAGGCAAAGACGAATTAGATCGAGTCCAGAGGTGTTGGACCGACCGGTATGGAAGAACCTGCGCGTCGCACCACCATAAAGCGGACTAAAGGAATCATATAAGCCCCGACCATGTGGTCAGGGCGACCAATAGAAACGTGTCGCTACCACACCAGGCGGCGACGACCTATGTTGGGCCTTTAAAAAATGTCAACTCTTGTCTTCATCTGCTCGGTCTCCCGTACCCAACACATCTAACTATACTTGGTGTAGTACCAGCCTACCTGCTCCCTGAATATTTCTCATTGCTCTTAAGTGTTGCGGGCCTCTTTCCCCGCCAATTGCGTGTTTTCATCGCGACAACCCTCAATGTCACAGCCGCAGGTAAGTACCGGCCCTAGGGGCCTCTCGAGCAACCTAGTGCCCTTGCGGGTCACACACACACTAAAGCCGACAAACACTGAGACAGGCGTGCAGTCCGGCAACAGACACACACACAGACTTAGAAACGCGTTCAGGCCACTAGCTGGGCTGAGCCCCGATACTCTACATATACCGGAGCAACTCTTCTTTTAATTAAAATCGGAGCTAGCTCAGTAGGTTTAGGGTGCAGGCTAACAAGCCAAAGGTGCAGAGAACGAATCCACTCGACCCCTTAGCTGGTTTTTTTCGTTAAGGAGCTCCGCAACACTTCCACCAGCGTTCGGGCGGTCGGGACTTGAACCCGTGACCGCCGTGGGAGTTAGAGGTTGTTTGAGCCTAGGCCCCGGATCCGACAGTTGGTTCGACGGGGAAGTTAGTAGTTAGATTCTTTTTTCGTTATCTTTCTTTTATTTATTATTTTATTAACTTTTATTGTTTTTGTTTTATTTTATTTTCTCTTATTTCCTTTTGTCCTTTCTCATTTTATAAAATAATAAAATTAACGAGTTAATCCAATGAATCTAACTAGGTATCAAGGGTAGATGCGGTCAGAGTATTGTCAGTCGACTTCGACCCGGGCGGAAAGTTGTCGGCCCTACCGAGGTATCGTGGATCGCTACCACGGAACCGAGAGGAGTTAGTTATCGCGGGGGAAGTTGCAAGGTGGCGACAAGTAGAAGGAAGTCGACCGCGCAGATAGCGGGTGTGAGAAAATAAAACTGGCGAAGGTGTGGGTACGTACGGGGAGCGAAGAGAGAGAGGCAATCCAAAAGCACGAAGTAGGGGAAGAAAAAGTGCGAAAGGGACGAAAGGTGAGCGGGCCGAAAGTACATATGTAGTGGAGGTAGCAATGCAGCGAGGGAAAACAAGTTGCGCAAGAGAGGGAGGTGCACGGGGGAAAAGGGAGTACACGAAGGAGAAGAAGAAGAAGGAGGAAGAAAAGGAGAGGGGAGGAGACGATACTTACCCCATGCAGTCGATAATGTCAACATTCTGTGTGGCATCAGGGAGCGATGGCGCAAGTAGTCATGACCCCGCATCTACTACTTGTCGTATGCGAGCGTAGAGATTGTGGGATGTGTGATGCACCCACCCATTACGCCGATGACATTGAGAGGTTGGGCTCGTCATTAGCCCGACTTGATGGTGTGTGCGCTTTTGAGTGTCGTGTTCCTTATTGACATGATCTTGGTATGTTGCGCATCAGGGCGGATCATGTTATATTGCGTGGAAAGAAGTTAAAACATGTGAGTCTTGAATCCCACGGCTAACCCTGTATTACTTCTATCGATAGGATAAGTAGAATCTAATGAACCTACGCTAGATCATGGAATAAGACGTTGCTAAATGTGTTTACGTGTGTGAGTATGCGTGTGTGTGCATGTATGTGTGTGTGCGTGCGTGTGTGCGTGCATGAACATGTGTGTGTGTGTGTGTGTGTGTGTGTGTGTGTGTGTGTGTGTGTGTGTGTGTGTGTGTGTGTGTGTGTGTGAATCGCAACAGTCTCATGCTACTTTCATTGGTAGGATGAACAAAAACGAATGCACCTACGACGAGAACATGGAAATATACACCGCCACACTTATTCGTATGGTTACAAGTGTGAGTGTGTGATCGCGCGACGACTTCACGCTCCTTCCGGCAATAGGATGGGCGATATCGAATGTTATCTTTTGTTAGTACGTGGTAGAATGCGCTGCTACACGTGATAGTTCGGTCGTATGGGTGTTTATGTACGTGTTGAAATATGAGAGAGAAAATTTTCATCTATAGGATAAGCAAAATCGAATGAATCTACTGCTAGAACATGGAAATATACGCTGCCATACTTGTCTGATAGGTTGCGTGCGTGTGTACGTGTGTGTATAAGAGAGAAAGAGAATACAGGAGATAAGAAGAGAAAAGGGTGAAAGCAAGCGCTCACCTCCACGAGAGACGAGCCCGATAGGACACCGCATCTTAAATCTAACTGTATCGAGCTGGACCAGGTAAAATTACTCACATACATTTATTACATTTCTATTGTTATGATTGGTATTGTTTTATCTTATTATTATTATTATTATTACTATTTTACTAGTAGTAGTAGTAGTAATAGTAGTAGTAGTAGTAGTAGTAGTAGTACTAGTAGTAGTAGTAGTAGTAGTATGGGGATTATGGTCGTAAGTAGCAGAGGGATATGTGGAGCAAAGGTAGAGGTAAATGAAGGGTAATGGTGACAAACACGAGGTGGAACGACCGACTGCAATAGCTGATCGAGAAAGGGAAAAACGAGAAGCGCATCGGAAGGAAGGTGGAAGCAATGAGAGGAAGAGGGGAAGGAAGGGAGAGAGAGGAAAGGAAGGAGGCCATCTGGATAAATCAACGATGGTGGGACCAAAAAGATCCGCTATGAGTGTTGCCCTTGGAACGACTTCCTGTTTCGTAACAATGATGAATGAGAACATAGTGCAGATCATACCCGAGGACATGGAAAATTGAATATCTTCACCGCACATGTGCTCTTGAAAAGACAGAAGTTGTTTTACATTACATTAAAACGCCCAAGATTTATTTCTCAAAGTCAAGCATCTAACCGGTTGCTAATTCACCAAAGCGGTTGTCTCTACCGACTCTAATCAATGAACATTCCAGGTCAAATCGGTCCAAGAGAAAAATTCATGCATCTGGGCCAACACGTCGTCTAGATAAAGTGATAATGACAAGGCGTTCTATTCGGGTGAAGACGTTGGCTTTGCTACGTCATGACATCCTAGCGTTCTTGCGGCATGTCAACTGTGTTACTCTCGATTGGAGCGGTGATGACGCCAATGATAAGAGATTAATCTTATTTCAACATAGACGCCAAGGAGTGAGTCTAACTCAGTTGGTACAATCATGAACTGACACAAACAAAGAGGGTCGTTCGCTTCCCCACCCAGAGAGCACAATGTCCATCTCTCTCCTTTTTGGGTCCATCCCTACAGTTCATTATGTTGCCAGTCTTATTGCGTGGCTCCGTTCTCGGCCAATCTGAGCTCTTAACGACTGATTGAGAGAGAGGTAACAGTGGAGAAAGGGGGAGAGAAATAGAGAGAGACTGACAGACAAATACAAACAGTCAAACAGGTAGGCAAACACAGACAACTAAACGAACAGTCAAACACAGACAGACAAACAAAAGAGACAGGCATACACAAACAGGAAAATAGACAGACTGACACAAACAAGCGAACAGATAGACCGACACAGACAAACAAACAGGCGGACAGACACAGACAAACAAACGGACAGACTAGACACACGGAGAGAGAGAGATAGAGAGAGAGAGAGAGAGAGAGAGAGAGAGAGAGAGAGAGAGAGAGGGGGGGTTGTGCGCAGACATACCTGTGTGGAATTGTTGTCATCACATATCGGAACATCTTCGCAGGCTGGCAAGATTTTAGTTTAGATGGAAGATCACAGTTCGCTGTGTCTGACGCCCGTAGTTTCTGGAAGCTATCAAGATATCGGCGCAACGACGCCGTCTGGTCGTTGTTGCGCTTATGAAGGAAGTTGTAGCGATACCGCCCGATGACAGCTCTGTCTGTTGTAATCTCAATTGTGTTTGCCCGCACGACTTGGCCCATCGGTACATAAACACAGCGCACATAGGCGAGATTGCATGGGATTACGTGGCACTGCACGAGTTACGAGAAACCGGTGATTGACAGCAAAGATCGGTGGCAAATATCTCATAATCCAGGCAAGTGGGACCTCGCCCCTAGCATGGTGGCCACGATTTGGTCGTTCGTGAGTGCGTGCGTGTGTGTGTGTGTGTGAAAGAGAGGGATAGAGAGAAAAAAAGAGACGGACGCCTACAGACCTCGGTAGCACAAAACACACAGACAACGCTTCCGCACGGCTCAGAGGCAGAATGAATGAATGTCCGAATGCGGCCTCTTGATTTATACTTCGGATCGTCAAAGGTCTGCCTTTGAATGCTGGGCACGGAGTGCACACAGTCTCACATGGTACTTGCAGGCTTGACAAAGGACGATTGGGTACCACTGACTGGACCAGGTAGGACTGACCACCTGACCACTTGCCTGCAGACTGCGACCTAGGACTCACGATGGGTCAGTTCCTGATCCTCCAAAAGATTGTATGCTTGACGCTTCAAAACTGCAGCAGCCACTGTACATGGGTAATGGCGAGATTCTTCAGGCCCTGCTAAATTTTCTTAGTATTAAGGAGTTAGATTATATTTTGACAGGTGGCAATTCTGACAATCCACTCTGTACATAAGAGATTCTACTAGAGGTCTACCTTTTCGTTAGATACTGACTTAGGGGTAGACACAGGGTTAGTTAAATAAGATGATCCTTGGTGAAATCGTGATATAGAGATTACCCTCGATTTGGACTCATAGGTTTAGTCTGGGGATTGGCATGTCTTGTGCTACAGGTCCTCTTGAACGTTTGATTCGAAGTCAGGACTAGATTCGGCTTGATCCTACAAGGATCACCTTCTGTAATCACAGATAACAAGTCGGTTGCCAATTCGTCGGCCTACGACCCAACTCCAATTCATCCTCAATACTCAACCTAAAAAGTTTTAGCCCTAATGATTTTTGTTGTTTTATTAAGGTTTTCACCCGGACTTTTATTGAATGACCATTTAACAAAGGTAGTGAGTATTTAATTATGGTTAGTTGGACAGAGACTGGGGCTTGCATGGCTAAAGCGAGGGGTATGAGTATAAAGATTCGTTGAAGTTCATTCCGTGTAGTGCGTTGACTTTTTTGGTTGACTCTTCGATGTGATTGCAGGTATGTTCTATGGTTCACATTTTGGATTTAACTGTCTGCGATCACACACATATATATATGAATGTGAGGAGTCCTACTATGATTGTGAGAAATGATCATCATATATTTATTCCCCCTTTACATGTACATGTGTATATATATATATATATATTGGGTATTCGCGTGGCCTAAAGGGCCCACACTTAGGGGTTTAGTTGGGGTTGAGATTGAGAAAAGAAAGAAAAACCCGTTTTATTGTTGAATGCTTCTTAAAGATTTATTAGTCGGACGTTGGTCCTGGGCCAGGATTCGAGGTCCTTGTCCAGCAGATCCCAGATCCTAGACTCTGCATGAAAGGGATCTCCCCTCGCGCAGAGCCTATTTGCCCAGCCTGCCGAGACACTCAGCCTAAAGGCCGAAAGGTGTCGCGGCGGCCGCACGGCTGTCCCTTCAGTCATGCAATATCGTGAAGGGATAAACCCTCACGATACTTCGAGAGTGACACTTGAGTGTCATAAGCGGTACTTGGATCCACGAAGGACCGCTTGATTATGGGCGCTACATAGAGGTCTTGATGTCGCCTCAGCTCTGCGGTCGGTCGTCATGTCAATGCATGCGCTGACGTTGCATCCCTCGTTCGTTTTCCGTCGGTGCCGCAGTGATGGCGCTGACTCCGGACGTCTTCCTTCAACAGGAGTCGGTCGTGGTCCGTGATATATATATATATATATATATATATATATATATATATGTTTTTTTTTCAGTTTTCGAAAGTAGGGAGTTCAAGCCGTCACGTTGGGAGTGCGTCGGGAAAGGGGATGGTTTGTTGAAGCAGTATAAAGGTCAGTGCAGGTCTGTTGCTGTGCATGTGCTACGCTTCGTAGACATCAATTCCTGATTTCGCCTAAGGGCTGTCTTCCACAGCGCCAAGAGTTCATCGTCCACGCTATCGCTATTCACCTGTACTATCCTCAGGGGCACGTCCGTCGGTGGCATAGTACGCGGACGCTTCACAATCTGTCCGTTCGCCATCGTCCACGCCACTTGGCAGACTCACATCGCCTTTAGTTGTGATATGGTTGAGATCGATCGTTAGCGCATGGCTCCATATGGACAGTCCTCGTTGAAAATGCGGGCTAGCGGATCCGACGAAGGCGGGGGCCTACAAAGCGGAAGGGGGCACGTTCCGAAGTCAAAAAGGCCGCACGGTGACGGATCAGAGGGTGCGATGGGGGGCCAGGGGGGAAAAGATGTCTCAGCCGTGGAGATCCCTTCGACGGGGACGTCGACGCTTGGATTTGGGAGAGACGGTGCAAGCAGGGATTATTTTCAAGGACTAGCCGCCCTTGGTGTGCTAGGAATTGCTCATGGTGGTCGAAGTGGAAGCGTGTGTTCTCAAGGGATCGTTGTCAGCGAGTCGGCACCACAAACGCTCGTGACTTCAATGGTGACGATCGTGTCCGTTGTTGAACACGCGGACAAAGGACCCATTCATGTGCCACACGCGTGCCACGTGGAGCCATCGAACACGAACACGTTTGGCGGGTCGTCGAGGGATATCTTCCCGTTGTCAACATGCAGGAAGTGGTGATGTCCATGGCCTGAGTACCACTGCGGGGGAAAAACGAGAAGAACGGAGGCCCGATGAGGTGGGGAGGAAAGAGGAGAGGAGGGATGGCACTTGGCGACCAGACGACGAGGACGACGAGTCTCTTTGCATGAGGAAGAAAAAAACGCGGCAGGAGGAGGAGTTGGAGGCGAAGTCGAAGTTGTGGACAGACGAGAAGACA